>LQRL01126822.1:1402-16219 GCA_001703475.1 Hydroides elegans
TTTACAAAATCACACGCAAATGTTTTTGGAGGGCAGCTGACGAGACAAATGAGGAAAGAATATAATTTCACTTATCTAAAAAATAATATGCTTATATAAGCAATATAGAAGTACATACCACCTTAAGTACATACCAGCTTATATAAGTACATACCATGTACTTAAATGATATTATCTTATATTATCACCAACATTTCCTCATCTGAATATGAACTTTTTGCTACTTTTTAAAGTGCTCCGAAATCGACAATTTTCAACCGATCGAGATGAAACCATGACGAGGCACGACTTCAGGCCCTGGTTTATTTGTATATTAAATTAAACAACTCTGGCTCAATTCCTTCATACCAAACTCGCGTGCACAATGTACTTAACAATGGGTGAAAATGTTTAAATCGACAATTTTCAAAGGGTTCCAGAATCAACAATTTTCAACCAATTGAGGCACGACTTCAATTGAGGCACTAAAATTTGAAAGCTCTAGCTCAACTCCTTCATACCTAACTCGCGTGCACAAAGTACCCCACATCAAGCGGGACAGACAGACGGACAGACAGACGGACAGACGGACAGACGGACAGACGGACAAGCTCAACCCTATATCCCCTCGTTTTCACGGGGGATAAAAACCCAAGAGTGTAATATTTCCTTACGTTTTCACTATAGCCTCGTTTTCGACTTATCGCCCACTTTACGTCAAATTGCATAAACTCTACGTTTTGAGTAAGACGTAAAGCAAAGGAATTTTTAGTTTATTAAGTGCGAAAATGGCTCCAAATCTATCCAAACTCCTATATTTTATGATCTGCGTCACTATTCCATATTTGGGAAAGATGTGTCCATAGTTATCACTCTATTAATTAGTTACGCGTTCATTTAGACAGGAGTACCCAGCGATTTATTCTGTGAAATATCTATTCTTTTCAAATATCTATCTTGCTGGCATTTTCACAGAGCAGAATAGATAAAATATTGTATTTCAAATATTTCGCATTTTCCTGGCATATTATACGAATAAAACCCAAGTTATAAATGTTTCTCTAATAGCCTAAAACGCAGTTGGTTTAAAACAAAATCGAACTTAAGCATAGTATAATTACTGTGATGCACTTATACATTTAAGATTTACATAACTAAGACCAAAAAGATATATTTTCAAACCATGCGAAAAATCAAGACTTTTGTATATCAATTTTTTATTCTGCTGGCAAATTTGTGCTCAGTTGCTGGCACGATATTTGTTGTGTTCCTTGCTGGCAAATAAAGAATAAAACCATTCCATAAATATAAATAATTATCAGGTTTAAAGAAGTTTAGAATTCATTTCAGGCCAAATGCAGTAAAATGAGACACTATTTCAAAAATGGCCCGATGGGTACTCCTGTTTAGAGCGCCCGATGGTGCAGTGGATATGGTGCTCGCCTACAGAGCAAGGGGTTCCGCGTTCGATTTGATCGGATCACAATTTTTCGGTAATTTGTTTAGAGTAAATATCGAATAAACAATTGTTTAATCTTTACTTATATTGATATTCACTATTGTTTCTTTTTACAAGAATCACTTAATATCGAGTTTAAAACTTTGTTTTCCTCGGCGCATTAGATTTGACAACAACGCAAATGTACGGCCAAAACACCTATTTGATTATCAAAATAAACACTTTGATGAATAGATCTTGTAGTTATAGTACGAAAATATGTTTTAAATTGATTCAGAAGTATTCAATATCAAATTTAAAACAATGAATGAAGACAGACAAAATTAATTTTCGTTGTGCCTTTACTTGGGTTCGAACCGGGGAATCATGGATCCTAGCAAATCAGCCATCTACATGCGTTTCAAATCGAGCTCAATTGGGACATTTCTATCGTGAAATATGTTAAAATATGACTAAATAATACAAAATATATAATAATCTTTTAATGTTTAAAATTGTAGATGTTTTTGTCAAAATATAGACGAGTTATTAATGATAAAAATAATGTTAACACACGTTGTTAAGTGCGAATGACGCAAAAACATGAAAACTAACGCTCTAACCAACTGAGCTAACGTTGGTGGCTGATTTCGATACGCGAAATTAATGTGTTTAAATAGATTATTCTTCATAGAAGATATGTAATAAAAGGAACACGCCACTCAATTATATATTGAAGGGAATTATAACACTCTGTCAGCCAAATCTGAACTCAGCCTTCGGGTTCGTTCAGATTTGGCTGACAGAGTGTTATAATTCCCTTCAATATATAATCTCGTGTCGTATTCCCATTATATTCTGCCTACATATCCTTTTTCTAGATCATATCAACTATTTAACATTAAATGGGATCTTATTCCATTAGTTATCGAGAAAAAAAAAATAATTTTGAGAAACATAATATTCAAATATAGGATATAAAGAAGATTGCGGATAATTGTGCTTTTTAGGAGCACATCATTTATCTAGTTTAAATTTCAATTCAATTTGTTTCACTATAATTAATTTTAAAGAATGAAATTATAACTTATCACTTACCGGAAGCGGATGATGCACTTTTGAGAAACGTCGAATCAGACGGAAGTTTATTTTGCCAAGATCCCTGTAAAAAAAGAACGTTTGACCGCGTTCATGCAAACAAAAACCGAAAGCTCTAGAGCCAATTTTGTATAAAAACATAGCAATTTATCCCTTCTCTTCATGCAAAGAGCAGCCTTTTTGCATTTGTTACGAGCGTATTTTTTTGGCCCGAGCCCGGCTATTCACATATGAAATTAGGGTAAACAAATGGAAATGAATATATGTAGCTACCAACTTTAACTTTGATAAAAATGTTGCATATTTTAATGAATTACAGAAACTTTATGGATTTGAAATTCAGACCGGAGCTTTTTTGACAAAGCTTTCTAATCGTGAAAAAAATGCATGGCCGGAAACGTTTTGGCCGGAAACGTTTTAATCTGGATTCGGTTTGGCGTCTGCAGCGATGCTGTTTCATTTCTGTATCTAGTTTCTTATCGGTTATTGAATGGTCAACCATTGAGCGTTACCTCAAATTATCTAGTTATTATCGCTCATGCATGACTAGATAAGGCTTATCGTTTCGGATTGGCATCGATATATGAATATAAATGTGATTGATACATCTTCTAACGAACATAATCTTCCATGAGAATGGTCTATTTATGTGAATTTATGTCAATATATATGTACGTTGCATGGATTATGCTTGTTTTCCCATCCTTTTTGTGAACTGACCGTATCAAAATGTACATGCATATGAAGATACAATGTGGCTCTATAATAATAAATATATCGATAGGCAATAATCCGTGAATTTATATCAAATGTCAATTGACTAATATCACATATAGTATCTACGGAAAAATGACATATGGAAAAGGCGGAACCAGAAAATATGAAAAATATGGAACAAAAGGGGGGGGGGTCACTGTGAAAGTCTTGGGCTCTTTATTCTGGATACCAATATAAGATATCGGTACACCTGAAAATAGCAGAATAAAATGGTTTACGCTGAGATATTGGAATGAAAATAGTTTTGATGTTCCATTCATTGGTATGGTCAAAAACTAGAATCGGTAGAATTTAGTTATGATTTTTAACTAGAATATCGTTTTCGAAATTGAATTGTAAAACGTTCAGTGCTTAAAAAGGGATCGTGTCCTGAGCAATTCCAATCAAATTTCAACTCTAACATTATTTAAATTTCCATTTTATTTATTCGATCACATGATTTACCAAGCACAAGATAAATACTTTATTTAAAATAAATGCTAACGGCGACTACATTTTACTTGATTTTGATATAACTAATTATGAATAATTAAGATGGTGCCCTTTGCTATGTGATATTGGCGGTCAGTGGTTGTTTGCGTCTACGTCTGCGTCTTTAAATTGGTACACAATATAGTAACTCCAGCAAAATTAATACCACAGGGATTATTATATTTTAAACTAATCAAAATTCCGCAGACGCAGACGCAAATAGCCACTGACAGCACCTTAATGGTAATTCCGCTGGTTGTTGACCGATCCATTTAACAGACTAAAAACACAGTCGTTCAGATATCTGATTAAATCACAGATATTCAAGTAATTTGCAAATTATCTCAAATTGTTTTTGGGAAACCTTTAGGAAAGCAGATTCATCTAGAGGGGGGAGGGCACACGCGGTTGATGCCCCCGTTAGGCTCCTTTGTATATTATAGCACAACCGATAGACCATTTGTGACTTGTAATTATATAGACTCGAAGGCACTCAACGGTTTATTCGGGCAAATGTTTATTCTTGCAGCAGCTCCCTTGCTTGCAACTTTTAAAGAACAGAACAAATATTTTTTTTCGAAACGATTATTTTACTCTAAGATTATGTTTTTAAATATATAAACCAATGTAGATGTGTCTAAATTTAGCATATGTAAACGAATCAGTGAGAGTAACCCCTTACAAACATTTAATTTATTGAAATCTTTATTCTGGTAGGAAATTATATATTTCCTTGCAATAGCTTTTCTGGGTTTCTTGCTTGCAACTTCAGACTAAACATTTTGATGCAAATCAAAAAAGTAAATCGTTGAGTGCCCCTTTAGACTACAAGCATGGATATGGATGGTCAGAGATCCTTGTCTATACCAGTAATAGCCACCTATACGAGTACTGAAGGCATATTCAATTTGCAGTAAATGCATTTTTGCATCTAATTATTTAGCGTTTAGTGCCATAAGGACGGTCATGATGGCTAGGCCTCTGATTGGTATTTACATTTTACATCGCTAGAGACCATTCGATTAGGGTCGATCGTAATATCGGACTATATCAGACCTAAGAAAGACGTTCTTTGTCGTTGTGACGTTTTATGTCAATTTTAAAACTCTCATATGAGGCCGCAAAAGAATGTCATTTCTAGTTTCCGTCCAAAAGTGACGTGGAAGATTGGTATAAGCAAATAGGCTTTTCTACTGATGCATAACTTGCCTTAGAACAATTATTTACGGCTTGACGATCGCACCTTTTCTAAATAAAAACCATTATTCTTATTCTTATTATTGATATATTTTCATTTTGGGCCAATTAAGCTAAGGTTTCATTGAGACAATTTACAGGAAGAAATCATAGTTGCGTATGTACAGGAACAATTAACGTTCCTAATACGTTGTGACGTGAAACGAACGTCAATTTGAGCCTGTTCCTCATACGTTGTGACGTGAAACGAACGTCAACTCTAGCTTTAGTTAACAACGTTTTTTTTACTGTTTAAAAAAACGACGGTTGCTCTTGCTGAATAGGTAGCATTCTCTTAAATGCGTAAGAATGAAACCAAAGATTCTGTTTTGACATAAACCGAAATCGACGGACTAACAGCACAGACCTAATTACCTAGTTTTTCTAAAGGGAAAAACTTTAAATGTACGTTTTGTGGAATGCAAGATTAAAAGAAGAACTCAATGTGTAGATGTAATTTCAGAATATCTCTTTGGTGAAGAACGTAGTGCAATCTTGGCATCTCCAAAAATCTAGCTAATCGAACGAGCAAACTACATTTTTGTACATGTAGTTTTATATAAAGTACGAAACACTATGTTATTAAAACGCAACCAAATTAACAACATATTTACGACACTTTACGTATTTTAAATATATATTACGACATTGCTTGCTCAGTTAAGCGAAGTATATAATGAGGACGTAAAACTAGTAATATGGCACCTAAATACATGTGATAAAAACAGAAATATTGCATATAAACATACAACATCCACTTGTTTTATCAGACATTTATTCCTTCCGGAACACACTTATGAGAAGTAAGAACATAATTGTTCGCATTTATTTATTCCATGTACTCATAATATCCTATTCGGCGAAAAACGTTCCGATGTCGTCGATTTAGCAAATGACTGAAAGATGTTACATATGGATTGTTGTCTCAAGGTCGCGGGTTCGAATTCGACCCGGGGCTAGTTGCTGCAGACCTCACCTTGTGCTCTGTATTGTCTTAAATGGTTACTTTTCAATGATTGCTAACATGTAAATTAGTCAATCAAAAAATGCGTTTCATAGAGTTAGTACCTTCTTGTTTCCGACGACACGCTTGGACGTGACGTCTGAAAAACGGTCAAAATTACATCATTTTGAAAGTCGTCACAGCGTTTGGTGACGTCTCGTAGAGAGGTTTATTTTATGGGATGCGCTGATCCGGAGATAAGGCAGATCGTCACGGCGAGTCAGGATACACTCTAACCGTCTATTAACGTTCCGACGTCGAATAAACGTCCTTTCTACATCGAAATTTGAGAGAGTTATTACCGGATGGAATCCGCTGATCCAGAGAGAAGGTAGTGCGTCACAGTATCACAGGATACATTCGCAGATGTCCGTTTATGTCCCGACGTCGATTAAACGTCCTTTCAACGTCCGATTCCGAGTGCTCTAATGCTAAGCGGGATCCGATGATCCGGATAAAAGGCAGTGCGTCATGGAATGTCAGGATACACTCTTGTCGTCTTGATACTTCCCGACGTCCATTTAACGTCCTTTCAACGTCCGATTCCGAGTGCTCTAATGCTAAACGAGATCCGATGATCCGGATAGAAGGCAGTGCGTCATGGAATGTCAGGATACACTCTTGTCTTCTTGATACGTCCCGACGTCGAATAAACGTCCTTTCTACGTCGAAATTTGAGGGAGTGATTATCCAATGGGATCCGCTGATCCAGAGAGAAGGTAGTGCGTCACGGTATGTCAGGATACACTCGCAGATGTCATTTGTTATCGAGCGGCTATTATGGAAGCGCGAAATACAACCTTTGCCGATTGACGAATAATATTTTATTAGCTATTAGGTATCTCGTAAATTTTCCCCGTCGACCCCTGCCGTGTATGTTCGCCTGTTATTAAAGGGATCCGTGCATCAAGGTGCCTATATAGGTGCTAAATCAAATAGATTTGATTGAGTTTTTTGGCTTGTATCAGTCCCCCTATGGTTAATTTCCCATATACGAAACAACGCGCATCATAGCGATTTAAGCCGTCTAAACGGATTAAAGGGGACCATAACAGGATATAGCCAGTTTTTTAAATGTTGAGATTAACAATTAGTTAATCAGTATTTGATTAGTGTTACACACCGTTTACCTAGATAAATTCATTAATAAAACAACACGACATATCTAAGTGATGATAAACGGAATCGAAAATGGCAATTAAGCATATAGTAAGATTATTTTAAATTGACTAGTTTGTCAGCCAGTGAATATTCTATACTTTTTGCACATTGGGTTCACCTTTTTAACTCCAAAATACCAAACACATTGAAAAATACCTGAAAGTTTTTATACATGTTACCGGTGCTGATCATAACACATGACAGGCATTCATAGAATTCTATAGAAACGATATACATAGAAGTCTACCACTTATAACCAAGAATGCTATGTAGTCATTAAGAAGTCTATCACCCAATAACATTGAGGGTACTTGTTGATCATATTTCTTTGGCAGCTGTTCAGTATTTATAATCAGCGACACCAAACGATTCTATTCAAAATATCAACATTTTCTAAGGAAATCAACAAAAGTTAACGATTTCTCCTTTATTTTAAATAAAATATTTCTGTAAATTGTATCAACACATGTCGTCTGATATTTAGGCTCTACTCGCCAAAGGACGAAACTCCATAAAACCCAAAATTCGAGATATCGAGAAAAACGAAAACAGTCAATTTAAAAAAATCTTACTTTAGTCAAGTTAAACTTTCACTTTCATTTTTTTTTGCCATTTTCCAATTTTCCGGACAATCTAGGAACACCAGACTATACTGCTAACCAATGGCATGCAACTCATCCCGATCTATAATCAACCTACCTCATGAGCATATTTAGCATTTTGTATAGTTCTGCTGAAGAACATCTTCAAAGATGTTCCAACCAAATTGCTGCATGTGGAACTAACAATAGTTTGCACCCTACCCATCAATTATCTCTTTTTGTAATACGCTCTTTCGATATACGTATGTTTGTGTGTTTTGTGCGCAAAAAGCGGACATAGACACATACGCGTAAGTGTGTGTGGTGCGTTTACATGTCAAATCCAGAAAGATATTATAAATAGAAAATATGTCATTAAAAATAAACAGGATAAAATAACATAATCACTCTTGAAAAAAAAAGGTCTCACTGTATTCTAATTTCGATTAAAATCATCAGCAATAAATTAATTATTTTTAATAAAATTGATATGGCTTGATCAATAGGTGTCCATAGGATAATCAATATCAACTTTTAAAATCTTCAACTAAACAATGGATAACATTAAACATGGAATCTGCAGATTAATGATTTGTTAATCTTTAAATGGAAAAATCGTTACTGAACAATGCTGATAACTGTCATTCATAACTAAAGATGGATACCCCAGCCGTACAATTGCTAATGGATCCAAACATAAACTTTGTATTTCCTACTCACAAACGAATATGATGGAAGATGGAATAATGAATTTATTACAACAAACGCATCAAAATGATTCTTAAGGGAAAACGTTATTTATGAAATAAATAGCTAAAGCACGTATGTATTGCAAAAATATATATAAACTTGAAAAGAGAAAATGGTTATATAAACGGGCTCATAACATGTAAAACTAAAAACGATAAAACAACTCTTACAAAATGGATCCAAACATGAAAGTCGTCTCGAACTCACAAACATTTATTACGGACGACGGAACAACGGTTCGGACAAAGGTCATCAAATCGACAGACGCGGATAAAGACCAAGAAATATTTGCATTGGGAGATGCCGCATTACAATTTGGAGACGATATAAATTTCGATGATATATTTTCATCGTTTTCGCACCCGCCGTTTGGAAATGGCAATATTCCCTTTGCGGGGGCAGCGGCGACTGCGCGATTACCGATTTCCGGTTTGACGTTACAAGGCGGGAGTGACGGAGTTGACGGGGCACAGGTATGATAAAAACATGTGTTGAATTTTTGGGACATGTGACAAGTAAAGCCACTTTTGTCCACAACGCATTGTTTTGAACTTGACGTTAAAACGATGATATGATTTGACGTTGCAAGGTGGTAGTGAAGGGATTGGTGATGCAAAGGTAAAACTATTTTAGATTTGTATTGTCAATAATAGGAGCTTTTAAAAAAATCTATCATTATTATTTATGACTATTTGTTGATTTGCGAGGTTTTCCTTACTTTTCAAACTAACATATATCCCCCATACAGCAAAACAAAGGAGAACATTTTATTTTCACTTCGCATATTCGATTGGTTAATAGCGCTGAATAAATAACTTTCAATTCTTTACGTTGTATCTCAGTCTTTACCCTTGCTTTCAATGTCATAATCTTTAGGTAACAGAGTTCGAAAAAGAGCTCACAGATGGTAGCACAGTTCATTCGAAAATTGTCACGGGACCGACGTTTAAATCCGAAACTACGCAGATCTCAAAAGGCGCACTGCGTCCACCAATGAAACACAAGGAAAGGGCGCAAAATGAAAACAGAACAGGTGTGCTTGACGGCAAACGGCTGGAATTGCCGTTGAAATACAAGAGATCTTCAGGTGAGCAATATTGAGAGTTAGAAACAAACCTACTAGGCAAACAACAGATTGAAAACATCACATCAACGTTTGAAAATAATTTGTTTTTGGCCCATCATCGATGAGATATTCAATGTATAAAAACTGTCAAGATAAGTGAACAAATTGATTAATAATGAAGATTTTGGAAATATAAGATAATTCCCATATTTCAGGATGTACACTCATACGTCTGTTGCCTAAATGCACGCACGTCAGTTAATAGCGAGGCTCCCACCATTGATAACTGGAATCGGAAGATGTTCACATGATTTTCTTCTTTCTTAATGTCATGATTATAAATATGATCTATTTTCATGTAGACCATTTTGTTATTTTTTCTCTTTCAATCCCAATAGGATCCTATGACAACATTCGTAGCAAGAAATCCAGCGACACCTCTTCAACATCCTTCATTTCCGCCCAGACGCCATTGTTGTTTGAACCGGAAGCGGAAGAAAATGGCGGCATTCAAAATGGCGGACCGGAAACCGGAAATAACTGGGGATTTGACGACGCACCGCCATTTCCGGTTGGACCCGGTGATTTCAGTCGACAAACATCCGTCAACGAGAGGGATGTTCGAAAACGGTCGAGGGATGGGTCTATTAGGTAAGTGCCTTAACGAAAACTTATGAATGGTGCATTGTCGCATATATATATGGTGAAAAAATAAACCATGAAGAAAATATTTAGTTTTTCCTATTTTTGTTCCATTTTTTTGTCGCGTCGCGTCATTTAAGAGAGATGTGTATCTTAATATACATGCCATCTACAACAAGCATGCTAAAATGCTTAATGATTAATGTATAGTCATTGAGTTTTGTATGGTTTTCATAAATCATTTCTTAACTCAACTCATACCTAAAGTTTCGTTTGTATAGTAGCGTCGATACCTGAGCTTATTCACAAATTCGTTCTGATAAAGTCACTTCCGGAATTTCCCTGGCAAGAGCGAGTAGTTTTTCGCCGAGTCAGGATACCTCGATTCAATATTCAATACTTCAAAGATGTCCCATACCAGCCTGATGTTGATTTCGAGACCAATTACTAGTTCGATTCAAATCGAATTCACTTTATATATTGTATACATTAATTTGTTTCTAATTGCAGCAGCATCAATCCTAGAGGGGCAGATTCACAAATTCGTTCTGATGACGTCACCTCCGGAATTCCCCTGGCCAGAACGAGTAGTTTTGCACCGAGTCAGGACACGTGTCCAGCAAGTCCCGGATCTGACGTCACCACTGATGTGCCACAAAGTCCAGTGTCATATGGATCCTACGGTTTTGGTGATAGCGATTATAGAGGAATAGAACTATCTACTCAGGTGTGTATAAAATGCAATCGTTCAAAATCAAAAGTGTCTGGTCAAAATGTCGTCAATATTTTCCAAAAACGTCATATAGGTCACAATTATAGGTACCATAAAAAGTGACAGTATCATATATAATTGATCATAAATAAGTTTTAGCATTCTCGTGTTAATTCGATCAAAAGATTGGATTTTTTTTTTGCCGAATCAATCTGGGTTGCGAGTTTCAATGGAGCGATTGTTGACCCAATAAAAGTATTCAATAACACCCAATCGGAATAAACGGGATAACTGACAACGCTATTTCGTTTTGCGTTGTAATTCAACACCCAGATTATTGCAAAACTGGATATTAATAACACCATGTTTTCTGTAATGAGATATTGTTTATCTGCAGATGTACGGAAGACTACCCGATATCACATGGTGTTTTTTATTTAGCGTTATCTAAATTATTATACCATATATTTATGCTTTCTCTCATGAGCTTAAGAGTTTCCTTTATTGCTCTAAGGAGCTGGATAGGTATGTTTAAAGGTCCCTCTCAGATAAACCCTTGATCCAAAAATGCTGTTGAATAGAAAACAATTATGTACCGGGCACGAACAGAGCTATACTCTTAAACAGCTTTTAATGTTTTGTTCTTTGTTCTTTTTCTTTATTTTTGTTTTTATCGATGAACGAAAACTAAATAGATTGAAGAACAAAAAATTTCTGAAAAACAATGACCATCAATAAAACGTAAAACCATTTCAGTTACATGCATTTTTGTCTACAAATGGCATGAATATTGACTCCTATGTTGTTTTTGTTGACATCAAAATTGTCATATACATACATTTAGAGTCTATAGTCTAAAGAGTCTATAGACTTAACAGTCCATTGTTTATCTATTTATAGACAAGACAGGAAGTGGAGCCAGACTCGGTCAGTCTAGACATGGGGTGTTTCTCCTGCGATTGCGTGTCCTTCCTTGCGCCAGCATCCGCGAAAAACAACCTTCGAATCGTCCACCACAATAAGAAAGATTCACCAAAAAGTGGCGCCAAAATGACACTTGGTTGCTTACCAACCGAGAAATCCATACCTGGAGTACAATCGCTCGTCGCGAACTACGCCCAAATGTTGTATAAAGATAAACCTAAGTTTATCGATACGTTGTTTCGCGCGGTGAAACTGAACAAGGTGGACGTGATTAAGATATTGTGCAAAATAGTGCAGCGGGCCGGATTGAAGCTGCACGAACCGGAAATGCGAGAACCAGATTCATCCGCGACCATTTTGCACGTGGCACTACTTTATAACCATGCCGAAACCATTGACTTCCTGTTGCAAATGAAGGATCCCGATTTGATCCTGGCCAAGTATGACACAGAGGAGTATCACAATCAAACTGGTCTGCACGTAGCGGTAGCGAACGGGGATGCTAAGGTTATAGAAAAGCTTCTGCTCGCCCTGCATGGACCGGAAAGACAGGTGTTTTATCTTTAATATTTTGATTTCTATTATTACTCTTTAGATTGCCTTCGAACAACTGTCTGAAATGCATAATATGCCTGTTAAAGACATTGTATTTTGTGAAGTTTTCCATATTCATTCTTTAGATTGGTTTCAAACAACTGTTCAAATATATTATAAAATAATGTAGAGTTATTCCCTTTTTTCTGTTTGCAATATAGAACTCAACCACAACGAACAATCAAATACAAGTACATTTTAGAATCACGATAAAGTTTATATTTTTAGTATTTGCTCCAACGACAGGTGCTGATTAATTCACTTGCGGACGGGCACTACTTTCGGACGCGTCATCCCCACGGTCAACTGTGTCTCACCGCAGCGGCATGGGCAGGACATTGCGAGGTCGTCAAGCTATTGGTCAAATATGGCGGGAATCTAGCGCTACAGAATTACCATGGCAACACGTTGCTACACTCCATTATCCTGCAGTCGGCCGTACATAGCAACAGTAAACGCGATTGGAAGGGACTATTTGAGACTATCTGGCAGGCCGCTTTAGTGCGTGCTGAAACGCTCAATTACGACAGCAAGAATCCGGAACACCGCAAGCTACAGGAACGGAAGATGCAGGGCAATATATTTAATCAGCTGCTGTCCATTCGAAACGACGATGGTTACACACCGTTGGCCCTAGCAACCGCTACCATGTCGCCGTTGCTACAACACATGTTGGCCATGGACGGTATTTACAAAATACCGCAAAACAAACTCGGCTCTATCGCCTGGGTTACCTATGACGTCACTGAGATCACCAGTTTCGCTTGTCAGGCATACAACAAGTTCTCACTTATTCATATCCTTGCGCACAGCGGCGAACTACTTTCCCGCGGCGCAGACCCTAATTTGACAGACGATATTGATGTGTTCTCCTTAGAGCCAATTAGGACGATCCTGGAAAAGAAATGGAGCGTCTACCGCGTGATTTATATCTTCTGGTGCATCACGCATCTATTGTACATGATCGCGTTTACGGCCAGTACGATCGAGGCATACAGTGTTCACGAATTAACGGGTGTTATCGAATCACTCGATATCGAAAAGCCATCGGATGCAGTAAATTGGTGGTTGAGTATATTTGTCGTACTTCCGGTTGTGTATTTGGTGCTCGAACTGCTGGATTTATTCGGGAGTAGGCCGTATCGGGTGCAGTTTATGAGCAATCAGAATTTGGCGTTACGCTTGATCAAATGCGTCAAGTCGGAGTGGACTATCATAGGGAATGGACCTTATAGGTAAGTGAAAGGGGTAGTTTATATATACCTGTAGGGATAACATATTCTGAGTCACTTGTTTCTAAAACTTTAACACGATAAATGTTACAGCATTCTAACAGTCTAACATTGCATTAAGAACTACGGCATGCATTTTTTTTGGAGCGTTAGCTCTTTTGGTTTACACGCTCTTAAATGAAGAATATAGATTTTATTAATTTCAAAATAAATTAAAAATATATATATATTTTGTATTTGATATGCACAGAAAACATATGAAATAGCAAGCCTTTCTGTTACAATCTTTTAAGTTTGAGATGTATCGATTTGAATGCTTCTTTAAAGCCTAGATCAGCAAGATTAAGTCGTTAACATGGATATGACAATCCTTCTTCAGTTGCGTCAACATTGTTTTCTCGGTGATACGCCACAATGATTCCTTCTCTACGTCACTAAATCGCAGGCCAGGACATCACTCTCGCTTAATCGCTCTTGCTTGGCCTGAACTCGGTTCATACTTCACATTTCTTTTATTAATATAACATTCCTCTTTATATTTCCAGGTGCGTCAACATTGGTTTCTCAGACTTTACGCTCCGGTGGTTTCGTCTCTACGTCACCAAAGACGCAAGCCAAAACGTGACTCTCGCTTGGTTGGAGCTTAGTCTTTTTCTTCATATTTGATGTATGAATATAACATTCCTCTTTACATTTCCAGATGCGTCAACATTGGTTTCTCAGCCTTTACGCTCCAATGGTTCCTGCTCTATGTCACCAAAGACGCAAGCCAGGACGTCGCTCTAGCTCTATCACTGCTTCTCGGTTGGATCTTTGTCTTATTCTTTACACGTGGATGCCGTGTCACGTGTCGTTTCTCGCTAATGATCCAGAACCTATTTTTAAGCGATCTCGTTTATTTCCTGACCGTATATGGCATTGTATTGATCGCCTTCTCGTTTGCGATGAATGCCACGTTTACGTATATGGGCAACGCGCGTGAAGGGATTAGTCGAGTGTTCTATGACATGATGAATGTGGTCACCGATCTAGATCAGAAACAAGACACAAACCTATCACGCCAGCAGTATTTCTCGAAACTTCTCCTCATTGTTTACGCCATAGTCGCGGTTATTTTACTGCTGAATATGCTCATAGCAATGATGAATACGTC
>LQRL01126853.1:25954-41118 GCA_001703475.1 Hydroides elegans
CTTACAGCTTTATATTGGATTTGGCTTGGAGGCAGCGACGAAGAAGTTGAAAGGCAGTGGTAGTGGGTGACCGGAACGTGAGACTTATCTTTGTTTGACGACTGGAACACCAATCGCCCCCTTGAAGATCCAAATGATAACTGTTTGTATATGCATTCCGGCAAATGGTATGACGGGCATTGCCCGGGTAATCCTCAAGTCATTTGTGAATTTCATTGAAAAGGCCTCTATACATTGCGAAATCACAAGGAAACATTCAACTATAACAACTATAACAGGATTGTTTAAATAATAGGCATAATATGTATAGGAATCGTATAGGAACATCATTCAAATACATCATGAATAAGGCTATAAAAGAGCCGGGCATTATTGTTTATCACCTTTATATATTGAATTTAGGTTAAATGGTTTGTGTAAAGCGTATTACCATTTTGATGATCGAGTTTATTATTTTATGCTAACCGTAATTTAGATAAAATGTGTAATTGAACAATTACATAAGCGGTGTTTTTTATTCGAATAATCCTATTTATTGAACAAAATTTGTTGCTGGTGGAAATGGTGTTTACATATAAATGTATTATATGCTTACATATAAAACTAAGATGTAAATATATTGATATTCTTAAGAAAATGATTGTTTTAAAGATCGAGTGAATTACATAGAGTTTAATATTAAGTTGAGTTTAATATAAACAAATTATAAACAAAACATCAAGGCATTGTAAATATACTCTATGGCGTGTTTATTTTGCATTATTGGGTTTTTGAAGATTTATCTATAGAATTATAAAATCGATTAATATTTGTTATCTCAAGTTAGTTTTTATTGCATGCTTAATGTTGAAATATTGCAATATATAAATGGCTTAAATTGTACCAAATAAATTATTATATATGATAAACTTATCATTCTTTTTGCTGTTTTTACTTAATCTAGCAATACCACATACATTTAATCAAAAGATGATTATTTTTTGTTGTGCATTTTTATCTGTCATAAATGATGCAGTTAGCAAGCAAAAATAAAAGCCATTTTATCTTTTTAGGACCAAATAAAACAATGTCATTTTAACTAAAGAAATTAGAATAAAACAACTTTACTTTTGTGTCATGAATGGTATATATTGATTTTCAATTAGTATTAGCTTTCATTAAATTTCTCGACTTTGACTATTATGATATTCTATGCCAAATATATGTATCTATGAACGACAGACTCATATAATGCTTAGATTCAAGAAGAACCAAAGGGTATCCGAAGAAAACAAATGTCATTAAATATTAACAAGGGTTTCCGGAGATTGTAATGAATATGTATTCCTGTTTGCTCGAGACAAAACCATGCGGTGAATACAGTCGTGACAATGTGATTTTCGGATTGATATAAATAATTTTGATTAGAGTGTTCTTCTGTTTGTGGAACACAGGTACTCAACTGAAAAGTTCATACAGACTGTATAATTCTTCAGCCAAACCGCTTGGATTTTCTGATTGGGTACGGTATAGAAACGTAGTTGTAATTTGCTGTAGAGTTTAAAGGAATGTATCACTCCTTAGATTAAACATTTAATTGTAATAGCATAAATCATTGACGAGAAAATCCGTTTGTTTTGTAGAGAAGTACATAGTTCAAGTGATGCATTCTATGTTAACGGTATACAGCATGCTAAAATTCATTATGCACATATGCCTATAGCGATAGACTTATGTTTACCGAACATGATTAACCATTGCAATCCTGTAACGTCTTAAAGTTGAAACTATTTTAGCAAAAAAATATATGGTGAATTTATTTTATTTTTAGGCAAAACACTAAATAGATCAATTCAAACACCCATCAATATTTTTGAACGTCAAATTTTAACAAAGGTCTGAATTGTCAGTTTAAAAAGTAATCACATATTATTAATGAAATGTCTTTTGAACTATCATTATAAATCACGGAGAAAAACTAGTGTCTTATCAATTGAATGCAGTTGTTTTGAAAGCCAGAAAATATTTGTCTGCAGAAAATGCGAGTTTAGTTTCCGTATATATATATTTTTATATTAAGCAACGGGGCATCCCATGACTGCCCATCTCAATCCACCTAAAGCAACATATTCAAGCATGGTCAGACGCACATATCGTGCACTCAATGTATGACCAAACACATGTGCAACCTCGGAATCATAATCCGAATTGCCAGCAAACGTTTTACCCGCCGCCGCAGCCATTGTTTCCGAGTCCCAATTTGGGTCAATTTCCAGCCCGTCCCCATCGATACTGATTGTAAGAAAGTACAGTGTAACCCATCCGGAATCTGTTCCAGATCCTTGTGTAGCAACACCAGTCACGGTTCGGATCACACCTATTGAGTAATGAAATAGAAAATTAATCCCTTTTAAAAATAGGTGATGAAACGTTTTATAGAAGTTGTGATTTAAAGTGAACACTTGGATTTTAATAATTAAGATTATTGTCTCAGAATCTAAACATAGATTTGACATTTAAATACCTATTAACAGTAACATAAATAGATGAGCGTGCGCGTAAAGAGTAACAACAAAACACCTTTTTTCTCTCATACCTTGTAAAGATAAGGTTCATATAAAAATAAACTTTACATTTTTTTACTCATTTTTCAAACTTAGTTCTTAGATTTACGAACGATATTGACAAAAAACATGGATAACAGCTATATATTTATCATGTATATATTTTCATTGAATGAATCAACAAATCAAAAATGTGCTTGGATTCACACAATACTTGTCAAAAAACAAAAGTACAGTCCTTGAACGTTCTAAAGCGGATTTTCAATAGGATTCCATACAAAAATAACAACATGTGATACAAAGTTACTTAAAGAGGACCATACTGCGGCCATTATAAAATGAATAAACATAATTTCTCATTAACTAGAGTCCTTGTGTTCAGGGTTATTTGTCGTTAAGTCTATCAGTCGTATTTGATTTTACATGATTTTCCATGGTGTTTCAGTTTATGAATACTTAACACCTGTCAAAACTTCTTATCAAAAAAGCTTTTCCATATTATTGGGCACTTATCAAGGAAAACATGTGAATGATTTTCTTGCAATTCAAAGAATGCCCCTCGTGTGTTAAAATCAGCAATAATAAATTGTGTGAGATATTTCTGGTATTTTGTATTGTAAGGTAAACTCACTGTGCAAAACATTAAGAGTTTCACTGTCTACAAAACAATTTAAATTTCAAGTGTCCGCACATTAGACAATAATAAAGTTCGCTGCTACCTAGGTCAGCTTGTACCCATTGCCCTGGGATTGCCACAAAAGGACGCCAGCCATAAGTGTCAAGAAGGCGACTCCGAGCAGGTCCATATGAGGCGTCTAGAAATGGACAAATTAACATGACACATTTTCGAATAATATGTGTTTTCACAGAAATAAATTAAAAAGCTCATCATCTTGCGGTGCAAAACATGTTTTAAAACGTGTAAAATACGACCACTGTTTACTGAGAAAGACAATTAATCAACGTATGAATGAAACAAAAGCAAAACCTATTATATGACAATTAAGAAAGTTAATGTATAATTGGTAGCATCGCGTTAACCTATTTACTTTTTATTTGAGATTGTCATCATATTTGATTCAAAGAAGCACGACATTCAAATTTACATCGTCTCGGTTAGGTAAATCATTCCCCATATTCTTTTGGATGTCTCTGTCCCCGGATACATGTCACCAACCCAAAAGAACAGTGTCCCCGAATCTGGTTATATGTCACCAGTTTCGGGGACACTGTTCTTTTGGGTTGGTGACATGTAACCGTCTCTGTCCCCGGGGACAGAGACATCCAAAAGATTACGGGGATTATTTATTGAGCCATCTTTAAATGAATTTCAACGTAGCATCCCCAACTGATTTGATCAGTGCAACATTGGTTAAAGCCAATTGTATGTTTTGATATTTTTAAAACGTTGTTAAAACGTGTGATATGTAGATCAAACATACTTAAAACAAAATAAGCTCTATGACTACGATGGTATAAACGTCAATATTTTTTATTCGATATAAATATATGTATCGTCCAAACAATCTGAAATTGACGAACGCAAAGTCTTTTTTATTCATATTTTCTATATCAAATTTCTGATGTTCAAGGAGTTCAAATTTATTACCTAGAAATTGCGACACAAATATGCTTATCCCTTACCTCGAAAGAAAGACAATGCATGACACAGAAAAATGAAAAATTAATGTAAATCTTACGGGACGATGCAGTGAGAGCAGAGTCTTGTATTCCATGTTCGCTGCTTGATATGAGGTCAAAGGTCATACGACACGTGATTGGGCGAATATCTGTAAATATTTTACATTGTAAAAAGGTGAAATATGAGGTTGAATGTATTGTATTCCATATTCGCTGCCAGATATGAGGTCAAAGGTCACACTGCAGGTAATGGAACGGATATCTGTAAATATTCAACATTGAGAGCTATTAAGAATATGGTTGAAGCAAATTGATACACTGCATGCGATAAGGCAAATATCTGTAAATAGTTTACATTGCAAAAAAATAAAATATGCTTGACGTTTCACTGGTAAATGATACATTGCATGTGATTTAAAAATCTTTATAATTGCATGATCTAAATAATTACTATTTTATTGTCATTTAATCGAATCACTTCCACTACCTAACCAACGGGCAAGTTCAACATAAGTGACGATTTATCATTGCAATGACCATATTTTTACTTTTGAGTTTATGCAGTCAAAAAGACACATATCATACCTATACAAGTTGTTTCGGCATCTTCAATCAGGAATCCGAATGAGGCAAAAAGATCGCATACATATGTATCACCACTGTTACGAATGTTTACTGCCACACACGAGTTATTTTTTCGACAGCTTAGCACGCATTGTAATTTGGTTGCGCATGGAAACGTAGCTAAACTTTGCACATTATTCATATGCCACGGATGAATTGGATATATCTCGGTCTGATTTGAAAAGACGATTCCGGTTAAATTCATTATCAATGATATCAATGGTATATGCCTCATAATTACAGTCAGTCAACTTTATATTATGTTTATTATATTATTGAGATTCTTGCACAAACGTTGTTCAAAAGTGTGTAACCTATGCTTGTGTGTAGTAATGTTCTAACAGTCAACTATGTTTTCTGAATTGTTTTGCATAAATGATTATCCAGTAATACTGTCTGATCCTATGAACATTTTATTTAATGCTATTGTAAAATGTGAAGCAGTGCCTCTGCATAAGATTGATATAATTATTCCGATATTGTGATGGTTCGGGTTTAAATCATAGTCTCGTCAATCAATATTCGTATTTTGATAAATATACCACAAAACTACTACAAATACAAAAATACCTACACCATTTGCTTATAATTGACCTACGCAAGCAGTATGACAATACGTTGAAAAAGAAAAGTAAAATTATTTGAAAAGTCCAATTATGGCTATACGTCCCATCCCTTACCAGCACTAAACAAACCATTCTTATGAGTACCAGCAAATCATTTTCATTGTGTCACAGAAAATAAGATTATGCATTGCAAATCCTGGTACCATATCGATTTATTTTCTTATTTTTATCTAATTTGTCGCTTTATATCAATACTAAGAATTAGAAATCAGACCTTCCACTAGAAACGGTTTGAAATATGAATGTGTACTATAATCATGCTATGGGATGATTTCGGATTCAGTCGATTTTGTTTCGCATTTCATGGCATTTCATGGATCTCTTCGAAACGGTTTTGAAATTAACATTCAATCGAGATTTTATGGCGGCATTCTATTGATCTTGTCTCCATAAATATCAATTTTTTAATGCCACGCATTGCTTTAACCTTAGAAATCATTAGATATAAGATTGTAACAGGAGTACGCAGCAATTTAGCTTGTGAAAAATCTATTCTTCTAGGAATTCAGCCTTTCTGGTATTTTCTAAGAATATGCCAAATATGCCATTTACAATTCCTGGGTACATGTGGAACAAATGATTTATTGACTGACCAACCATATTTGTTTGGTCAGGTTTGTTGCATCATTTTTGTCAGATTAGTGATGCACTGTTTTTATTTATATCCTTTGCATAAATGTTGTCTTATGACATTTCAAATATTTAAACATTCACAATATACATTTATTATTTTTGGAAAAAGCTCACGCTATACTGTGGCACGGCTACAAAAAAACAGTTAAATTGCATTTTATAAAGCACGCATAGAACAAAATTGAATTATTTTATAATAAATATATGCAGATTGAAAAGTTGCGAAACAAATTAATCTGTTCATAAAGTTCAATTACTACCAATGGGTACAAGCTCTAAATTTCAACCGGAAGTGCCTCTAGATTTAGCCTAAAATTCTGATTTTGTTTAAAACTATTATATAATCGGTGTGCATCCCCTAAAGTGTTCTACCAAGCATGTTTTGATTATTTAAGGCTGGGAGTAAAATGACATAGTAAATTCTGCGTACTTGATAGAAAAACAAATGACAAACAAAGGATTCCTATCAAACATATTCATTTAAAACTTAGTCGAGGCTATAACTAAATATTCTATACGGTTTGGGAATGTTCTCTATATTTTTACGGCACTCAGATGCATTCAGGAGGATTGAGGCATTCAAGTTTTCATTCATCTATATAATGAACTATACATTTTTAAGAGAAAATAATAAATTTAGGGCCTGGTCACAAAGGAATGAAAGCTTCTTCGAGGTTTTTTTAATCCTTACAAAGAGTGAGTTTCAAGAAATCCCTTATGGGAAAATAAAACATGCAGAAAAAGGCACATTCCCTGAGATGTTTTTGAGTTCCCACCAGGTATGCATTCAAAATGACGGTTTTATGATATAACATGATGGCAATATCTTGTGACCAGGCCCTTTTGATGTAGTTCAATTACTTCTAATGGGTACAAGCTCTAAATTTCAACCGAAAGTGCCTCTGGACCTCGCCTAAAATTCTAATTTTGTCTAAAACTATTATATATTATCGGCGTACCTCCCCTTACGTGTTCTACGTGATTTTAAAAAAAAACTTTCCATTTCTCTTAAGGAACATGAGCACCTGATATTAATATGATTTTTCAGGGGGCATTCTTCTGGTCTGTAAAGCCTTTAAATCTAAATATTGGTGCAAAACATGCTATGATTACAATCGACGTTTTAATGAACAGGGGTCATTTTTAGATGGTCTTCAACGCTTTGTGGAAAAAGAATATTGATTATAAATAATATAATATTGCACGCACCCATTTACGTGTCAAACAAGGCAGCCTATATCTCTGAGTTATTGACAGGGGACTTAGGGGTTCATCTACTCTGTAATTTACAAAGAATTCAACAATTTAAGAATTGGCAACATTTTCTAAGTTTTTCAAACTGCTCCTAAATGTACATCAATTTAAACATATCTCTCTTGATATTATTTTTTTTGCAACATATGACAAGTTCTTAGCTGTTTCATATTGATATTGATATTGAAATAATTGAGAATAATGTGATTACAATTAAAATTGTCCCGTGCCAGAGTATAACAATAAACATCTATATTTGTTATTACACGTAAAGATGTGTTTGTTATGGTTTGGAGTAATATTATTGATATAGCGAGTTTTATGGGGGTACTGTCGTGTTACACATTTGAAGTGTGTGCAACTAGGGAAGAATATTGGTTCAGTTAGCTCCTTTAAACAACATACATTCAGAAAATTTCATCAATAGCGTAAAGGATATTTATTATATTAGTTTCACATTTAACCAATTTCTTAAATCTGACTTGTTTTTGTTTCATGTATTTAGGAAATATGATTGAGCCATGCTTTTCTTGATTATTATAAACTCCGGGGTGTGTAGTTTATCCTTTATTTATATGTCTTTACTATAATTTAACACATTGATATTCTACAAGTGGCGCTCGTTTGTATTAAACATTCTTATCATCTTGACTAATTATTTTGGCCATTGTGCGTCTCCGTAATGTACGCTACGGGCTTATAACATAACTACACGAAAGTTTTGTTTCAGAAGTGTTCCCCTCTTTGACTATCAACACGTTTCTCTGAAATCCTTAATTTGTTTTCCTAGCTCTAGAATGTTTCTCCTCTCGAATGTGAGGTTTGGAACTGCTTATAAAGACCCCAACTCTCACATTACTAATTAGCAATGAAACATTAACATAATAACACTACAAAAAGACGAAAACAGTAAAAACGAGATAACACGTTAGGGAAATATCGTTCAACGCTATCCTTAATCATAATTGCAATTAGCGACTCTGTATACTCAATAAAACCGATAAATGCATCATCTCATTTTCAGTGTGTGTGATATATCTTGTGGGGTACTACAGATAAAAAAAACTCATTGTATCGACATTTTAGTCAAATATTGCTAAAATATGCTTTGATGTTCTTTAGCATGATTTTGCAGCTCAACATTTCTAGTTTAACATTTTCAGTAATGTTGTTGTTTTTCTTGTTCAGCATGTTTAGCAAATTCTTATTATTACCTATACCGTTTAGAAAATAAAAGTACTTACGGGTCCAACCCCAGAGGTTCAGATTATATATTTGAGGTGCCAGTCTGTTTTTCTGTTTGCTGTTGAACTGTGTGCACAATATAAATAGTATTATTTTGAAGGAACACAGTGTACTGGATTATATTAGATAGTTCAATAGTGTGTGTGTGAACCAAATATACATTCATCCAGATGTTTGATTCAAAATAATGTGCACATCACTTTCCAATCTTCAAATGTATTGTATGGACTCAGTCCTCTATGATAAATCATAGGTTGAGCAGAACCGGTCCATTTTTGGGTGATCATAACCAATTTTTTGCTCGCATAAAACTTTAAGAATTCTTGTGGTCTGCTGATTACAAAAATTACCCTTCAAAAGCGTAAAATTTGGGTGGATATCAACTTTTGCGCAAAAACGTACCATATCTGACATTTTAAGAGTAAAATGATTACATTTCAATCTTATTTGTAATTCAACCGCAAACAATTATAAATGCTTCAATTTTGTATTCAAATATCATGTATGGTAAATTAAACAAGCAGAAAGCACATACCCTGTCGGTTTATTATAGTATATTTAAAGCGTATACAAAACATTTCACAACAAGTACTGAAGATAAATATCAAATTATGTAAAACAATACCTTCATTGCAGGTGGTGGTTGAATATTCATCGGCATACGTTTTTGTTGATGGTTCTGTTTGTGAAAGAATATTATGTGAAAGCGTATATTGCTTAACTTAATTTAATGTTTTTAATCTTTCAAAACATAACTTACAGAGAGAAAATATATGATTTTAAGAAATTCTTATGACATAAATGGGGTTTAACGACCAAATGATAATTCGAATAATCTTACAATTTTCGGTAAAATCGTATACAAAACATTTTAAAACATATGGTATTGTACAAATGTATAAAAATATTTGAAACAATACCTTCATTGTAATTGGTAGTCGTAAATTCATCGTCATAAGTTGTCGTTGTTAGCTCTGCTTGTAAAAGCATTTATTTCAGAATTTGCTTTTTTATTCTTTCAAAAATAAGCTTACAGATTTTTTTTTTGAAAAATAATGATGACATCATTGATATAGTCACAACCAAATAGAAATTTGAAATTGTTATCTGTTACATTTTCGGTAAATGGCAATTCGAATTATTTGTTACATAACAGCGTATAGAAAGCATTTCAAAACATATTGTATTGTATTGAGTTTTTATCAAATTTTATCAAATATTGATGACATCAATAACAATATCACTATCAAATAGGAAATTTGTTATTTGTTATATTTTCGGTGCAAGTGTATACAAAACATTTTGCAACATAATTTCCATGAATATATTTATCAAATTATGTGAAACAATACCTTCATTTGTGGTCAAATATTCATCGCCATACGTTGTTGTTGGTGGTTCTGTTTATGAAAGCATATTATTCTGAACTAACTTGTGTGTATCTATATTCGTTCCAAACAAAACTTAAAGAAAGGAATTTTAAGAAATGTTGATGACATCATTGGTATTTTTACAGCCAAATAGGAATTTGAATGTGTAATTTCAAAATGTGCAAATGGGCAAATGTACATTTCAAAATAAAAAGCACTGTACATATTTATCAAATAATGTGAAACAATACCTTCATTGTAAGTGGTGGTCGAATAAACATCGTCAACATCGTCATACGTTGTTGTTGATGGTACTGTTGTGAAAGCATGGTTTTCTGAAATTGAACAACTAGGTATATTGTCATGAAATCATTCATCAATAGCATTTCTATAAAAAATACTTACCAAAATGTACTATTATCTAATTGTTACCTAATACATAAAGTTTGGTTGATAGTGATCTTCACTTAAAAACATAGAGTATCGAAAAAATCTAATCCTTTGTATCTATGTTATATTTATTGGTCACATAAATGCCAATACAAAATACATCTAACTCTAAAGAAAAAAAAGAGAAACACCAAAGTTACTTTTTCTGCTATTTTTTTTATAAAATGGACGAAATGAACTATTTAAATATAGGTCCTTAAAATATATTTACCTGGTGCAACGATAAGCCATATCAACATTGATATACAAACCGAAACAATCATGTTCATCCTTTATGTATAATGTATCTAAAATGAATATGATATTCTAAGAATCAAAAGGTATATCATAATCATTTTCATCAAATAATAATCAAATAATGATAATCAATGACACCAGTGCATTTATAAAGTTGATATATTGATTTTTAATTATAAACATTTATATGTTAAATTTGTATATTTCAAATTTTATTTTTCCAATTAGTTTTAAATCTATTTAAATATCACCTACCAATCTTTGATATTATGGTTGAACTTGTGCGGCTCTTATGGTGAATGGTTAATCAAAGTTATCAAAATTTAGATGCAAAATTGCATTGCCTATCAACTTCCTTTTTAAGGAGTTACGATTTAATAAAACCTAAAAAATATGACTCAAAACAGAGAAAATTGTGAACAATGCAGAACAGGTTCTTTGATGTGTAATTGCGGAAGTTTAAATATATATAGGCACTTGAAAGGATCGGATTATTACATATTAATCGTTTGTAAGCTATATCCTGCTCCTTTGATCCCGTAAGAAGGCTTAAATAACTTTATTTTCGCTTATTTCGTATATGATGTTTAAACATGTGGAGCGGATGCAGGAAATAGCCCTTTGTAGGTTATATTTATATTGATTGATTTGCTCTATTTATTGTATATGCATATTGACAGCTACGCTGCGCTTTAGGCACTTAAGAAATCCGAAACTAATACAAATCAAACATTGGTCTCCTTGACATTCAGCTCCTAAAAAGTGATATAATTGTTAATATCATAAACGGTATCTTATCATACAGACTAGGTGTCAATCCATCTATTGATAAAATGTATATATAAAAAACACGTCTAAAACCTGATAATTTATTTCATAAAAATCAAATTTCATGCCTCAAGAACAACGATATTGTTATAGACATAATTTTTCTGTGAATACTGTAAACAACAAAAATAATTGATATGATTTGACAAGTGTAGTGACAAGTTACTCGAAAGACTCGTATTTCATGCATTTCTATCTTTTACACTTTGGATTGGAAGTTTTAATTATTCAACCTGCAATTTTTTTTTCATCTAATCATATAAGAACATGAATAAACAAAAACGAAAGAACTTATATATTTCATGGTTTATTGACGCAAGATTACTGCATTCTTTATAGTTTTAAAAGTATACCATTTTCTGACATTTTTATCCGTGTCTGGAAGCACGAAATCTATAAACAACTTGTTGCATTTGATTTTAAAATTTTTTATCTCTCTTTAAAGTTACGCTTATAAATCTCAAAAGTATGTTATTATGTACACTTATTCTTTATTGATTAAGCACACAATATATATGTTCAAAATTAGCGAACAATAACAATATGGTTTAAAGTCATCAGACAATTTTAACCATATCTTGAAATTAAACTTATTTTTGTTGTTTTATGTATATACTTTTATAATAATTATATTGACTTGATTAAATTACCTTGGTTTACTTACTTTGTATCCTCCTCCTGTCTGACAGTTTGACCATCATCAGTCTTTTGTAACACGTTCGCTTTGCTTCTTTTCCTTTCAGTAACCCCGTGTCACAACGTATTCATGACAGCTTCTTCTGTGAATGACTTACATGTGATCTGGGCTTGTGAAATAATGTGGGTATGCTATGGATATGTTTGTTGTTGAAGAGATATATTGTTTTTTAAGCCTTAAATATACATTAGGCATTACTTTTTGGACAATTTTAAGTCATAATAAACTTCTGAGATTATGTCAAAAGAAAACCATACATATTTGATTGATTCGTATAATTTCTCAATGACAAACTGTATCAAGTTTTCGGTTTTCATCACAATTAACGCAGTACCAAAAGTATTTTCAGGCATTGTAAGCAATCATCGGGCATGACATTTTGAAAAATGATCTAAGTTAACCAAAACACAACCATTTTTAAGGTTTGAAATTGATTAAGCCTAGTTTTCTGTGCTGTTTGTGCCAAAAAAACTTTATATACAATTGTGATTTATTTAGTGATCCTTTCAAGAAATTCCATGCACGAGATTAAATCAATATTTTAAATGAATGCAAAGAGTCTGAAACAATTATCGAAACGAAGCATATATTATTAATTGCTGAAACACCAAATGAACACTTTGCAGTAATTATACAAATCATTCCTATATTGAAGGCTCTTTGAAAAATGATTGCTATTATACTGTGAACTTCAAATCCATATTGAATACTAGTCGGAGAGAAAAATCTAACATGAGTACTATTTTGTCATTAAAAGTAATTCGACCAATCATGTTATTCCTATTAACAATTTTGTGTAATTTATATGTTTTTTTTCCATTTGAAATGTTAAACTCTTTCGTATGATTCATAGTGATAAAAAGTATATGGCATATTTTGATTTTGATTTGACATGGAGTCAACAAGTAGCTTAGTTAATAAAAGTAAACAGTATGGTTTGATTTAGGTTTGACATAAAGTATTTGATTTATAATGAGTTTAAGTATAATACAATTTAAAGTTTCTTTTTACAATGAACGATTCGTATAACATTGAAAGCTAAAAATACAAAAACGTCACTTTGATAATTGTATAGTAAATTATGCGTTTTGATCACCCTATTAAAATGTAATCCTTCAAAATTTATCCCACTTCATTAATTTATTACCTTTATGCTTTAATAATCCAATTACTGACTTCAACATTATAATTGGTGTTTACTAATTCATTCAAAAAATGGTTTTCTTATTCTATTCAGAGATATATAGCTAGGTGTTATATATATTGATATACCGTTAAAATGTGGTCTTGAATATATAAAAAGGGTGCCTCTAACGATTCTAGCTGTCACGTTGACCCACTTTGCTCGGCTATCTACAACATTATGTTCATTTTTGCAAAAAAAAAGTGAATATGATCATTTATAGTATATTTTCAGGTTCAATGTGATTTAATGCTCAAATTACTAAATATTGAGATATAGGATGTTCTTCATATTGATATGTATAAAAGAATTCGAACACTTCCGTGAACTATGAATATCTTATGAAAGAATATATTATCTGTTATAGCCAGCTTATTAGAACACTTTTAAGTTTAAAAAATGCTTTTTTACCTTTGAATAATGACAGATAGATGATTTATAGAGATTTTGGTCAGAAAAGATGTTAATCTTAAATCTTGTTTACAACACTTTCAATGAACCAGTATATACATAAACAACATGACAGAGAAATAACAAAACCCATCCACCTTTGGTAGGTAACAAGTGTTTTCGAAAAAAAAACCGAAAATATGTTTTTGCACAACTTTGTAATGATAGGTGATTGAGTCTAAAGTCATAGGCGTTGTCGCTCAACTCGAATAATACAGCAAGAGGGTTGATTCTAGACTTTTATTCCTTATGAGTTCACAACATGTTTACACAAGATGGCTGAGGCGGAAACAGGAAGAAAGATGAAGCTATGCGCATTATATTATTACATCCCTTTTCTTTACAGTTAGGCTTACAAACACTGTGCAATAATGTGGTTTTATATAGTAGCTCGACTAATAGCGAAATATAACTAGACAAATACTTTAGGGTAGAAATACTGAACATGAATATACAACTTGTTAATACTGAGATCTTAACCTGCCATGTAAAAAGAGAATTTAATACTGCGAACAATTTTGATGTTTACAAAAATACTGAAGAAGGTCACATGATCATCTCGTGACATAATACTTGAATCAATGAGTAAGAATGGTTACAAAAGTGTTACATATTGAGAGCGATAATGAACTTACGAGCTTTATAGCAGAAATTTGGCAACTATCTTTATAGCGAATGTTATATAGCATACAAACGTCAAACATACAAGAAATATAAAAAAATGTAAACTGATGAAAATACACATTAGATGAAAAATACATTTGCATTAACAAATACATTTGATTAAAATACACATTAGATGAAGAATACTTTAGTATTACAAATACATTTTATGAAAATACACAATAATGAAAAAGAAAACATAAACTGTATGAAAATACACATAGGATGGCTTTATGAAAATACACATAAGATGACTTTATGAAAATACACATAATGAAAAGAAAGTACAAACTGCATGAAAATATACATAAGATGAATATAGAACTAAATGTCACTTGAGTTTTTACATATTTACACTGAAATATAACTTATTCATATCGAGCTGGTGTTTTGATAGATCTTCCTGACCTTGTTGTTTTGGGAACTGATTCGCCAGTTTTTACGATTGATCTTTTCACAGGCGAATTGATAATCTTCTTTGGGGAAGCAGATGTATGTTCTCGTCCATATACAGAGACGGTAACCCGTTTTGGAACAGGCTTCGGAGTTGATGGCGGATCAAGATGTTCAATTTGTGGTGGTGATGGCGGTGTTTGTTGTTGTTGTTTTTCTTCGAGAATTGGTTTTGATTTTTTTAGTTCGCTGGATACAGACTTCCGAATATCCACACGGTTTCTTCTCAACACTTTACCACTTTCCGTAAGCACTTCATATGACCTT
>LQRL01126854.1:0-15887 GCA_001703475.1 Hydroides elegans
GGGGGGGGGGGGTAACAGCCAGGGGGTAGTGCCCTGTTTCCGTTTCGCTCAATCGAGAAGGGCACCCCACGATACATGTTGATTTTTCCAAGCCAACTGAGCTGTTCCTCGTTTTCTAGCTAGCTTGGGACTGAAAAGGAACACCTTTTGCAATAGTTAAATTGTTGAATATAATTAAATCACCTATAATTTATAACAAATAACAGGTTATAAGACAATTGCAAGCAATTACGATCAACTTGGAAATCAAGCATTCTCATTTATTATCACAATCTAAAAATATTATCAAGGTGTTCCTCAAACTGCTAAATCTCCAGGCTCGAATTACCTCAAAATCTCGATCCAAGCCAGCTTGGAGTTGCTGAGGAGCACCTTTTGTGAGGAACAGCTTGTGAGGTACTCTTTAATCTAAAACTTGTTATTTCATATTTTCGTACACCGGTTAAAAGATTTCCCTACATTTTGATTTATTCTCTCATAGATTTTATAAGAACGGCCCATATAATAAGTCGTTTTGGTTAGGTAAATTTACAATTATTTGATATTTCTAAGTTAAACAAGCTAAACACTGTCTTCCGATGTATTGCTTAAGGTAAATTAAAAAGGCCACTTGCTTTTTATAAATGCAACAAGTGTTTAGTAGCTTTTTTAGTTTTCCCCATAAGAACTACATCGGAAGACAGTGTTTGTAAGGAAATAAATGCAAATAAAAGTTTTCAAATATGACAAGGCCCTAACATCATGGGAAATTTCACACAGGCAGTTCGATTGACGTGAAATTTATCATAAACAGATAGGGGTTCACATCCGTATTTTCAGGGCGGACGTGCTGTATCAATCGAACATTTACTTCAGTATTTACATCAAGTATTTGTTAAATGCTTGTAAACTTCAGCAATCAGCATTTTGTACTTTTTATTACTAAAGATTTGAATTAAATGATAATATTTATATTATAAAAAGTTTTCTTTTTTGTATTTGCACATTCAAATGTTTAATAAATCATAAAATAAAATTAGTCTCAGATAGGAATTCCATTTTGACGTCATAAAATTCACGTGACTTCACTTGATGGACACGATCTCTCCTTCAAAATTTAAGAAAATATTGAAGGACGGAAGTCGAAACGAACGTTACTTCAATTTGAAGGATTGATGGAAAACCTGATAAATTTGCCAATCGAACATGGGGACCATATTAAGGCAGAAAAGGTAGTTCCTATTTGATCGATGCAAAACAATTATAACTAGATGGAAAGTGCTCATTTAGAGCATAACTATCTACAATCTTTTTTTCTCTTTTATATAGACTCTTTTCAAAAAGCTATCATTTATTTCAAAAAAGGAAAATTCTATATAGAGTTAAATAATGTTATGTTTAATATTTCAACTAATCTGGAAAAGGTTTGTATACAAAATAGGGTACATTGCTACTATATTAGTTCAAACCCTTATCAAAGTGCGCAATAGTTTGAATTTAAATCAAATATATCATACCAAGATATAGAAATCAACTAATCAAAAGATAGTTATATGATTTGAAGGAACTGCATGCTTTGAGTATTGATTATGTGGCACAGTGCTTATATAGCGAGAGCTGCTCTTGCACAAATGCCTGTCCAGTTATTGATCGTATGACGTCAGTGACGTAATTACAGTGTTTATCAGTGAGGCGATTAAAAAGGCCTTTCCAAGCAAGAGTTGGCTCTGTTTGTTTTATAAATAATACATATATAATATAGTAATCGTATTCTAAACTACCTATGCTCCATGTCTGACATGTATTTTATATTATTATAAGTATTTCACGCTGTTTTTCGACCTTTAATACATCGAAAAAGGGATCAAGGGAACAGTGGTGGAGTTTTCCCTAAAACATCGAGTGATCGCAATACCTGCATATTTTCGTAAACGAAAAGATTGCAGATAATTATAATTTAATACTGTAGAATTAAAATATACTGTGAAATCAAACATAAGGACAGGACGAAATATTTTTCATAGTTCCGTAACCCTCCCTATGCTTCGGATATTACACAGTTCTTTTATACATCAAGTCTTAAATGAAAGCAATGTTGTTCTTTATAGTTTTAATATAACAGCTGATAAAACAGCTGTGCATATTATATTTTATGAATGCTCAGTTTGATTTACATTGCATCATGTATGTAAACGAAGTTTCACCAAGATATAAGAGGAGCCGAATTGTTGTTTGACGTCGAAATGTGAAGGTTAATACATATTGAAGTATATGGACAGACAACCTACCATGAATATGATATTAAACATCACTCTGGTTTAAGTCTATAACGGGGATCATGATTAATCAAAATAAATTATTACATGAGAAAAAAATATATTCCTCTGGAAACCGGAAAACTATTGCTATAACCTCCCAAAAGAATAACATTTATTTTAATTACACACTGTTATTAAATATATAGTATATACATGTATAAGTGGATCGTAAAATGGCAGAACTGTATGCATCAAAAGTTCAACCCAAACGTTGGTAAACAGATCTAAGTTAGAAGGCGGGAGAAAAATAACATACATTTAATTTTTTTCATGATCTGACAGCAACAGTAAGCTAATCGTGAAATGTCTCCAATTATTGGTTAACGTGAGCAATAACCCGCATCTCAAAAAAAGAGCACTCCGTTCAGACATGCTTTTTCAATACATATTTCTTGTTCACATACGTATGATACGGGCTATGTTAGATGTAACAAGCATGTTTTGCATGTTTTATTTATAATTGCAGATATTATTTTATCATAATATATTTGTTTACAACTGTTGATTTTGACTTTGCTATAAATAATGCACAAATGCTAGTTTCATATATTCCGCCCACAAAGAGTCATCGTGTGACGACAATATGTCTTAAAACTATTAAATTTGCATGGCGTCTTAAACGCTTAATAGTAGAAATTTGGCTTCAGGCAAATATCGCAGTCCAAAAAAGTTTAAATATAGAACAAGATTTTTTTCAAAAATCAGAATGTTTAATCAAGGTATTTGATAATGATCGTTACATTACAACATTTTTCTTTTTTGGAAAATGGAAAAATATCAAAACCATGATATCTCCTCCAATTATATGTTTGGACATTTTATAATGGTATATGGGTTTTTTAACATTAAAATGCAGGTTTCCAATCACATGAATAGCCTCGCCTCGTGCATTGAATATTTGAACATCTATTGCCAAATTGAATGGATACCAAATATATCTAAGACATACTTTATTCTACTCTAAAACAAGTTATGTTTTACCATTACACAACAATACTATGGATTTAAAACTGTTGATATACCTATTATCTTTACGTATAAAACGTAAGTATGATTCCAATATAATAAAAAAACACAACATATGTGAAATCTCAAAAAGCAATTTGAGTTGCTTGTAGTCTCCACACCATGATTTATTTAAGTCACTGAAAATATAATCATTCGTACGTAGTCAGGTTTGATTATTCGCTCAATGGTAAGCTGCTCTTTGTCTATGACATACGTACATGTATAAGATCAAAGGAAACATATCTTGATGAAACATGATTACATTAAATAAATCAGCAAAAAAAGCGTTTCCAAAGTTGACCGCTTACAATTGCATAAATGAAAAGCATATTGTGAACAAGCATAACGGTCCGGCCACATTAGCTCCTTCTTTTTCAGCAGAATTTTTTTCAAGCTTTTACCCTGTCACATTGAACTTTTTTGTGAGCTTTTTTTGGACTTAGATGTTTTCACAATGAAACATAATGACCAACCTAACGTTAATTAGTTTTTTATATCAGATTTCACAGTATCCTAACTAATAGATTATGCTTGTCAGTGTGTTTAGATATAGTCTAGTTTATATATATCGTATATTATATATATATCGTATATTATATATATATATAACACTTCTTTTGCATGGTACATGATAAAAAATATCTCAATACTTTATAGGTAATGGCCAAACATGTATATGAAAAGGGTTATTGAATCTGATGAAAATGTCACTGGCTTTTATAGAAAAAACTGAATACGAATACATTTGAAAAACAAGCCACCTTTGTAGATAACACGTTGCGTTATATAAAATGTAAGTAGCTGTTTCAAAAAAGCATGTTGCTGTTAAAAGAGCCACATGCTTTTAAAACAGCAACTTGCTTTTAAAAAGGTTACTTGCTTTTTTTTGGAAAGGTGACTTGTTATTTCTTTAAATTTCCTATAGTTTTGCAAAGAATTGACCATCGGTTCAAATGTCAAACATGGCTTGTTTTGGTGAGATTTGAAAAAAAGTTCAGTGTGACCATAAAAAGCAACAAACTTGTTTGTAAAATGTTAAAGTCCCATAAAGAACATATAAGAAAAAAGTAAGTTGCCGAAAAAACAGCAACAAAAAAGGAGCTAATGTGGCCAGGGCGTAAGAGCTTAAATTCTAAAAGACTCATTCAAATCATGGATTTCAAATTGAGATTCTTCATTTATTAAGTTGTTTATTTTCATACATCTCCACAGCTTCTTCAACATGCGATTTTTTCGATTTCCAATGCAATAGCGGCCAATGTGTGTTCAACGACGACCGATGCGATGGCATGATCGACTGTAACGATGGTTCAGATGAGGATGGCTGTGGTAAGTAAATACTACATGCATTTTAAAGTAAAATCAAATAAATTGTAATTGGAAGATGATTTTTCATGACCTGAAGAGCAAATAATATGTCAAATGGAGCAAATACTTTTTATTTATGGAATGTGATGCTATAGTTTTAATCATCGAATGCGCCGATTACATCTTACATTTCATGAAGTATAGGTACTATCTGTTTATAAAATATGTTATTTCACTGTTACCAATTTATAAAGCGCAAGGCATGTGAATAATCATGGTTAAATTAATGTCTGGTGGAATGTGTCATACAATATTTTTTGTTTAATTGAATACAGCGTTGGTTTCTTGCCACTTTTATGGCTTTATTCAATGCTCTTATAGAGAGTGCATTCGTTTCACAAAACGATGTGATGGCTCGCCGGACTGTATAGACGGATCAGATGAAGAGCAATGTGGTAAACATATATTGGGATTATTAATTTCATCAAAATGAAAACTATTAAAATCCGTAATTAATTGTATTTTTCTTATATCAATTTTCATGCACTCTATGCGTGATATACTAGACTTTATTTCCTACACGCAACAAATTAATTTATCTTATTTAATTTCTGGAGCGCTTCTAATACTTCAATGTGTTTTACATTGTGAAGAAATCGATACATGCATGAACATACATTTATTGGTTGTGAGTATATGTGTGAATATTTTTTATCTAAGGTTTCCTCAGGTCAGATTATTTTTTTTTAAAAGAGTTTTTCGAGAGCAAACAAAATTCATGTATTAAGTAAAGATAATCTTTGTAAAATATGTCAAAATAAAATCCTAATGGATTAGCCAACAACTGATAAATATAAACAATCTAGACAACGTGATATTCTTATATATGTTTTTATATTAAAGCAAATGAACAACGCTTATATTGTAATAAGTGTACACAGTTATTAAAACCTTGAAAGCAAAACTAATTAAACAACAGGAAAGTTAATTCAGACAAGAATTATTTGAATACTTAAATGTTATGTGCGAGCATAACAATATGTTCATTTCGATACTTTTAATAGGACAGTTGGGGCAAATCTTAAGAATAGCTGTACGCAATTATTATGAAGTAACAAACTGATAACACATCAGAAAATTTAATTAAGACAATATCACTTCTTTACGTTATTGTAGCTTTTTAAGAATTATTAAGAAAACCAAAGATGAATTGAATTTGTTTAATTCACCTACCATCCAGATCCACGCTTTGCATGCTTCACCCAGCTCACTACATTGACCACGACGCGAACAAGTTTTTTTGGTCAAACATCATGATAGTTATTGAATTTATACGATACATTGCAATTGCAATTTTCTTTTAGTGCGTATCACTTCCCGTATTACTGTGGCTGTTTCAGAAAGATCAACATGCGGCAACTACTTTTTCAGATGTTCCAACGGTCAGTGTATGCATTTTGACGACCGTTACGATGGAAGCAGAGACTGTCACGACGGTACTGATGAAGACGATTGCGGTATAAGTTGAGATTTTTCAAGATTAACCCTTTAACGATTTTAAATGTGTAAAATACAGAATATTTGCAGATTGATGAATAGACAATGAACAAAAACAAACAAAAATGTTAAAATATAGAAAACAGATAACTTTTTAATACGTTTGAATACGTTCAAGTCGTTTTGTAGTTAACAAAAAACTGCAAGCATATTAACTAGGATATTAATCAATACCTGATAGGATGAGTGTTTACATTGCAACGCATATTATGAATACATACATTGACTACTGATAAAACCTTAAACAGTTAAATATTGTTAGTTCTTAACATTGTATTCAATTTAGAGTATACTTGAAAGTGAAGTTCATATCACTTTTTAACCTTGATTTTTTTAGACATGTCAGTTTGTGGTTCTTCTTTCCGATGTGCGAGCGGCCAATGTTTGTATTATAATTATCGATGTGATGGCGACCCCGATTGCGCGGACGGCACTGATGAAGACGACTGTGGTTAGTTTTCAAAAATCGAAATATGAATGATTTGTTTCTAAATATGTTTTCTGATACAACAGTTTTTTTTATTAAAATTGCGATTCGCTAAATAAATGGCAACTGACTTTCCATGAAAAGGCCATGTTTATATACTAGCCACCAAAAGAAAGTATAACACATAACTTAAGTTTTCTTAATTAATCGATCATATTGAAATTTACACAACATATTATTTCATAATTTTTCTAAAGATTTCTTTTTCAAAATATTTATTAGTATTATTGCTTTAGGATATCTTAAATGTTTAAAATGGCTACCATCAACCTTTTTACCATGTATAAATGACAGCTAAGGGCAAAGTCATGCATATACGGGTCAATGATACGATATGTCGTTAGAATTTCATCGATACTCCGTGGCTGAGGCTTCTAGGCGTATCGGAAGGCACATCAAACCATTGCAGAACCTTCCCGGAAGCGGAAAAAATGGTTTAAAAAACAAGCTACAAAATGATCGCCGAAGCCCCTATACGCCTGTTGGAGGCAATAGGAGTGGTTCCGCTGAAAAGGGACTCGACGCTAAATGTCAAAGGGTGCTATGCTAGAGATTTTCTATCAATAAGGCGATACCCTTTTTATTGTATCGTCGACGCCGACTTCGCAGTTTCAAACGTAGGTTTTGCGTAAGGCGTTATGAGTTTCCGCGCAAACGTCGTTTCAATGTATTTGGACTAATCCGACTATTCGTCGGGGTTTGGTGCTTCTATCGCTTTGACCGCCTCATGACGAAACCGATTACACAGGTATAGCACCTGAATATCTCGAACCCGATTCGACATTTCCAACTTTCACCTCCGACTCTATCGTCTGCCCTCGTTACTCCCTTTGAAATTGGTGTGATGTTGCAAACGATAAAATATAGTTTTTAATCATTAAAAGTGGCACACAAGTGTTCTTAAAGAATTGCAGGTCTTAAGCATTTCCTAGCCTAATCACAACAATTTTCATGGGTACGTGACGCGGTTATGTGTGTTTTATAAATTGAAATAAATTGGGAAAACTGGCATAAACGTTACACTCTTTATTCCTCAATCCCAAATCATAATCAGAATTACCATAACCGATGTCCAACCAAAACTTCGGTTTTGACCCCTACTCAAAGTTAAAACCTTAACCATTGATCTATTGGCATGAAACTATAAAATTAGGCCGCATTCACGTAAACGAAAAAGCTGGGATAATAGTTTGAAACCCGATATAGTAAAATCGCAAATATATCATAATATTTATCATTTAAATTTATATCTTTAATATATATACATTTGCAGAGCAATCCACGTGCCCTTCGTACTACTTTGGCTGCCCAGGAGGAAGATGCCTTCAGTATGAAAGGCGATGTGATGGAGCCGACAACTGCGGCGATGGTTCAGATGAAGAAGCATGTGGTAGGTTCTTAAAGTTGATACACTATAATATGTTATCATGTAATAATATTGACTATTATTATGTTTTTTCTTTACAAATTGCATCATTTGACAACTCATGTTAATTCTTCCTCTTGTAATGGTAAGGGGTCCACACCATTAGGTTGTATGAAGCCTCTTCTGGATGTCGATATAAATGACCAGCTAGCTCGAGGTTGTGTGTGGCTTTCGTGTAGCTGTTTGCAGCTTTAGGGTCTTCCACATAAAGTTTTTGATTGCTCATGGTTTTTGATTGCTCATGGTTTTAAGTATAACCATTGCTAATCTCAGCAGTTTCGTGAAAAACAATTGATATTCGTCGCCAATACCTCTGTGAGTGTCCATGATATACTTCCATATAGGAGCACTGACTCTTATAAACAGCAAAAGGTGTGTCTTTTCTTTATTGATGGTGTCGATCTCCAAATTCCTACCCGTTTTCTTTTGCTCCAGATGGATGGCCTATTCTCTTTGCTATATCTGATCTTGAAATGATAACAAGTGATCCGAGAATGGTTATATGGAACACTTTTTTATGATGCCGTCACTAGTTTTTATATTTATTTTACCAGTTGAAAGTCACCACTTTGGTGTTCTTTAAATTTGTCCTCTGGCCAAATTCCGCTGCTGTAGATTAAACTATATTGAGCAATGTTGCGTGTGTTTGGCCTGTTCGCTTATCTACGTCAGTTATACATACAGCATATACTAGAAATGTACTACCGCAAGGTGGCCCAGGATTCATATACACTAATTTAAATAGTTTATTCCACAATTTCAAAGATGCACTTTCCACCATCAATGATACACGTAGCTGAAGTAATTTAAACCTATGCATATTTGTTTTATTCAAACCACAATAATATGTTTTTCTTATCAATATCCCTTTATTGCCATCTATCATTCATTATAACATGATACAAGAGTTTTTTCTATGTTTCTTTGTTAGCTGAAACCGTTTTATATTCTGCAATACAGACACGGTACATTTTATAATTTATGCAAATGAGGAGAGGCTATTAGAGTGACTCATTTTGAGCGAATGCTGCAGTGCAGTTTCTCCATATTTGCTCCACACAAGTATTCAAACAAACCGTCAACAAAATTATTATGAGTAGTTGTTCGCATTTTTTTTATACAGTTCTTAATGTATTTACGTACTACTTTCAACTGAGATAATAGCGATAAAACACTCCTTTTCGTTTGTATAGCTGATTTAGAGAGAAGAAGAAACTATTACAAAACTCACACCTTCGGAGTTCGTTTTTAATAGTATCTTCTTTGCTCTTAATCAGCTATACAAACTCACATTCGTGTTTTATCCCTATATTTAATCTTTATACGTGCATTTATAATGAAAAATAGACAAAATGTATATGGTTGATATCGTATTGCAGCTGTAATTTTGTATTTGAAACTGAAAAATAATAAGCAGTAACTTAACAATTCAAATATAACACAATGATAAAAACTTTAAATGATGCTAGATACTGTTGGTAAAATTGTTTGTATTTTTGCTAATGTATGATAACCTTACCAATAAGGTAAACACTATAACATATCGTTTATTTTAACATTTAAATATTCATTTTCATTTGTATCTATGTTTATATCGGATTGTCTTAGCACTTTGGTTACACCTGCTATTCAAGACGTTAATTGCCACTTGCGTCATGTATGACGTAACATTTATTTTGCGCACAAAAGTAAAATAGCGTCGATTGTTGTCACCAAACAAGTTCTATTCAATTTCTTAAAACTACGATTTTATCACTTTCAATGCGTTTTTCTTTGCTTTTGTTTTGTTGTTGATTTTATTACGATAACTTATGTTTTGAAAAAGATTTGATACCCGCATGACAGCTATTAAGATTTCAAAGTGGAGCTTATCTTTTATCGCCCAATTGATAGAATTCAAAAGTGTATCAAAATTATATTGACGCAAACTATTCAAAGATTACTTTATGACTTGAGAAATTGGCTAAAACAACGCATTTGTGTAAAAATAATCAAATGATGTTGTTAATATATCCACATTTTGCATATATTTGATAACAAAAGGGTGAAATTAAAAGCGAAAAACTACATAATCACCATGTGGTAATTATCCACGCTTAACCGGAAGTAAATTGTAACAGTAATAGGATTGGGCATGTGAGTTGTATAAAGGAACGGGGCCTGCGGCCCCGGGCCGATTATTCGGCTTTGTCGACGTTATATCTAGGATCCCTGTTCTTCGTCCTTGCCACCTTTCCATTTATTATTATTCAATCAGTAAGACAATTGCTATGATAAAGAGGTATGGCGTAATAGTCTCACCTGTAGTACTCCAGCAAGGATGTCGAACATTCAGTTTCACTATCCTGAGATAGAACTTATGCGTTGTTATCCACCTATATTATTTTTACTTTTCACGCTAGTCTAACTCGTATACCCTTTGTTCGTAGAATTTGAATCAATATACACCGATGCATGGTGTCAAAGGACGTTGTCAAATCGAAAAAGATTCGAAACTGAGAATTCTCTATATTTATTTATATAAAATGAAATATCTTAGAATTTTCACTTTACAATATCAACTTCTGATTTTGGTTTTGCAATTAAGCTTTGACATTTTCCTATTGGCCAAGTATACACATATTTATCATTAAAAAACGATAAACGTGAATAGTGTTAATATAAAGTCAAATCCTAACTTTTCATCATCTGAAAAATATTTAACAGACATACATGGAATCTTGCACATTAAAATGTATGTGTTATTATACAGTCAATTGCGACGAAAATGCTTTTAATTGTCACAACCAAATACACATGAGCGGAGGTGTTGGATGTCTATCACCCAGTATTATTTGCAATGGAAAACAAGACTGCCGAAATAATAATGACGAAAACTTTTGCGGTTTGTAATCTGGATTTTTTTCTTCAATATACACTTATAAATCTTACAGTTATATGAAAGATCTGATAATAACATGTCAAGTGTTGTAATATCGATGCATTTCCTGCAACATAGATACGTAATTAGCTAGGTCGACAATAAATCATATAAATCATATAAAACATACATTGCATTGTATTATCTTGTTATTGAATACTTTATTGTGTGGCATCTTCAAAAGGCTATAGTTATATACGACATCGATGCATATCTTAGATAACTGCACTAATCTGTCATTCAAATGTGACCACGGAACTTGCTTAACAACCGATGTCAGATGTAACAATCGAAACGATTGTGGAGACCACAGCGATGAACGGTTCTGTTGTAAGTGATTCATTGCGACTATATAAACTACATGACACAATACATGTCACAATACATTCATAAAAACTTTAACACAATTGTCATACGATACATTTATGTTTTTTTTATATAAACGAGTTTTTGTCACTTATAAATGACATGCTAAATGATTGCTATTCGATTTTATATAGCCGCATGCACAGAAACTGCATTTGAATGTACCAATGGTCAAATACTTTCGATGGAATATCGCTGTGACCATCAGCCAGACTGTTTCGATGGCTCTGATGAAGATGGATGTGGTGCGTAACGCTTTTTGGTATATGACAATAACATGCACTCGTAAAAGTTAAATACTGTAGCTGTATTAGATGACTAAATTTAAAAAACTATGTCATATGTTAGTTAATTTGCAAACCAATGTATATTCACTTAAATAGAATTAAAATTCAAATTGCCTTTGATGTTTCTCATTCAAAAGTATTTTCTTGAAGCCAATTTAGTTTTATAACAAATGGAACAATAAAAGTACATCACAAGGAAAATGTTTTCAGTCAGCTGCAATGCCGATGAACTTCAACTGAAATGTGACAACGATACTTGTTTAGACTATCGATTTGCATGCGATGGAGTGGTCGACTGCCGCAATGGAACTGATGAGCAAGGATGCGGTAAGTGCACTCAACTACTGGTATATGTGCCAATGAGGTTTCGTCAACATAACTATATACTATTTAAAGATTTACCAATATCAATGAATAGTTTTCTATGCAATAAACAACTTATAAAAAACAATAATATCAGCCATGGCATATTTGTAAAAGGCTAGTAATGTATCCTTCCTGTCTCATAAATTATTCATACATATTACATATTACATTCAATTTTATATGCAACAAAATTTCTCCTTATATCTCCCATTCTTTGATACAGGATGCCCGCAATCAGAATTCACGTGTGGTAACGGTAGCTGCCTTCCGATGAAACGCACTTGCGACGGTACCTTAGATTGTGAAGATGACAGCGACGAAGAAGCCATGCTCTGTGAGTCTGTTGTTATCATATAACACTCATCAAACATCACTGCAAAACAAAAATCCTTACTAATCCGGATTTAGCATATACTCCTGAACCGTAATAGACCAAAAAGATGGACATCTAAATATGTATTTCATATATCCGCACATTATCTTTAAATACTTATTGATACTCAAAAAATAAGTAAAAACTATTTGAATGAAATGCCCAAATTGTGTATTGAAATGCCGTAGATATTATTTTTGATTGAAAGATTTAATATAATTTGAGATTAAACCTAATTATTTTTAAAATAAACACTATTGATAATTTATTTGCATATCTATTTATATCAGGTTTCCTGAAAAACAAGTTGATGGTCGGACTAGCTACTGGATGTATTGCAGTTATGATACTTGCAATAACCGTCACCATTATGTGCATCAAGAAGAAACTGCAAAGGAAAATGGAGAAAACTAGAAAGACTCGCAAGAGACGCTCAAGGTCTGTTGCCCGTCGAGCTGCTGCCAGAAACGACATGGAAGCCCAGTTCTATGAGGAAACAACCTTCGCCAGTGGAACACGTACTCAACTGTCAGCCAACTACACATCAATGGTCAGAGATCCGTATGGATATGCGGATCTGTGGCTTGAGGGCGATGTTCATGTTCACGTACCTGCAGATATGAATGATTCTTATGAGGAGGTACAAGGCACGGTGAATACGCAGATGGTTTTCAGCGAGTACATCGAGCCTCAACAAAGAGACCAAAGACAACGCAGATCGACAAGAGACCCAAACTACCTGACCATGCTGCCAGACACTACTGATGGGCCTTCTGAGAGACGAAGCAATGCCAGCAACCCAATCGACAAAAGTGACTTGCTGAGGAGCAGGAATAAAGGACATCACTTGAAGAGATGCGCAAGCATGCCTTTATAAGCTAAATGTGAATCATTACTTTTCTGCCTAGGAAACTGAGGGGCATACTTATTTCCAGATTTCCTCCATTTGTAAAAGACTATGAATTAACGTGCAAAAATAATAAAAGTAATTACTTGAATTAAATATGTGGATGTAATCTGATTTATAATGTTTAGGCGCGAATCTACTATTGACTCCGACTACATAACCATTCTGCCGGCCACAACTGTTGACTCTTTTGAGAAAACTAACAAAGTAAACCAACCAATGAGCATGCTTGATATGCTACCAGACAAACGTGAAGAAACAAAATCGACAAGGTATATCAGTAACGTTTCGTTAATAAGATTGCTTGTGTAGTCTATATATGTAATTTATATGCTTATTAAATTGAACAAAAAATGTCTTATCAATCAACCTGTCAAATGCCCCAGTAACACGTTTTACTTACCAGTTATAACTCATTTGACCTAAGAATACTAGCTTTACAAATAATGAAGTTGCAATAATTGGGATTGTGCTTTGTGTATTACTATAATTTATTCAGGCTCCAATCGACTAGGTACCCAAACAACATGGCAATTCTACCAAGTCCCACTGAATCAACTCATGAGAACAGCAATAAAGTTAACCAGGCGATGGGCATACACGACTCACTGACAGGCGAAAATGAAGATACGCAATCGGAATATTATGACAACAATTCTATGGTTTATATATTTTGTGTACAGGATAATTGATGATAAACTACGCGACGATAATACTGGCTACCAGTGATAAAAATAACGTTTAGATACTTCAATTCATGTAATCCTTGTCTAAACAATAACGCAATGATGTTTTCTCATGAGACAATCAACGATGGACTCTCACTATTTGACCGTGCTGCCGGCCGCCACTGATACTCATGATGAAGGAAGAAAGGAGATCACTCACTCCCTGACCATCAGCAACTTGCTGCCACGTAAACATGACGAAACGCGATTGAACGATTACGGCAGCAAAGCTATGTAAGTTTTATAAGTTAACAAAACACATTCTTGGCGTAAATATTTATTATGCAACTTGTCAAATTATCCGGTTACATTGATTTTATTCGGATACTTATCCAACGTCACGTAAAATAAGTTTGTTGTAGTTTTTGTGTGTGATTTGTGGAATGTTATTTGATTTAGAGAACAATCTACCAAAAACCAAAACAGCATGACGTTGCGGCCGACCCCTAGTGACACCACTTGTAATCCAGGTAGTAAAGCCAACGAACTGATGAGTATGAGCAACTTGACGAAAAGTGAGGAGACTCAACTGGACATATAGGTCGGTATACCACAATATGATGAATAAATCAATGAATAGGGTTATATTTCAGAATATAGTCATTTCCTTTATAATTGAAATTTTCCACACATATTTGGTTTTTGCATAATGTGTCAACAGAAATCACCAACTGACCTGGCAGCCTGGTCGCTACTGATGTTCCGAACAAATGAAAGACTAGGACTTACCAATATGTAAATCGCCACTTTCCTCTCTGCAAGGAAATGGATTTCAATTAAAGTATTGAGATTCACCTTTGAAATAATGTACAGTAATACTTTGCATGGTTACATACACAATGACGATGCAGCATAACTATAGTGAACGCTTTGTGCTTACAATGGAAAGTGAAATTATTAAATGATGTTTATAAAGTTTAAATAACTAGAATGTTATATGTTATAATTCTATGTGAAATCAATTTGTTCAATAAACCTTAGCAATGTTAGTCTTATGGCCCTCTGAGAGGTCATTTAATTATCTGAAGCAGTTTCATGTCATATTTGTATATATTAATATGAATTTTTGTAAATTTTCTCGACACGTTATTCTGTTTTGTATAAAAAATTGTATATCACTACAATAGAACATTAATGTTGAAATATGATAGAATATCTTTAAAAAATGTCACATCCTGGTCAGAACTATTCGCTCTATTAATGATATTGATTGTTCTTATATATTTTAATGTTTTATAATAATTGAGGTTTATTTTCCTTTAAAATTTAAGAATTTGAATAGTTGACATTGGTCAAAATACACTTTTGCTGAGAGTCGGAAGACATTGAATTTTCTCTTTAGCGAGTGTTGTATGTTTATGGCCTATAGTAATTGATGCTTAGGGAACTTCGAAAGAAGTTAAGTTAAAACAAATTAATAATTGAATTATATATTTTTTATGAAGTAGTAATGCTTTTGACATTTTGCATAAAATAAAAGGAAAGATATGGACATATATTCCCTTGTATTGTAAATTGCTATTGTATAACGTTCAAAATCAGAAATATATTTTGGAATAATAGAAAGTGCTTTAAATGTTTCTCAGTTGTTCATATATTTTTAGATATTAATTTTTACATGATGAGATTTACAAAGTAATGACATAACAGTTTGAGGCATACTGTACAATATGATAACGTCAACCTATTTAATGTTCCATAAAGAATGAGTTTTCGCTATTTGTTTTGAAACTGATTTATATTTTGGCTGAATAATTTGGTATCGAAATAGCATTGCTATCTAAATATTTTATGCGTTAACAAACAAATTCAACAATTGTTTTATTGTCTATTCAACTATGATTTATATATATATAT
>LQRL01126854.1:16044-30618 GCA_001703475.1 Hydroides elegans
ATATCTCTTCCTGGTAGCATATTCAACTTGACGATTGTGTTGAATTAAGAAATTATTTGAAAATATACTAATTTGCACTCTGAATTATTTGTTTTTCAATGTTTTTTTGTTAATATTGGTAAATTATATAGATGAATACGTGTGTGTATATAATTGTATAGATAAGTCAAAGTAATTTTGAATTAGAAACGTGAAACCAAAACATGATGATACTATAGTATAATTTGAATTGTGTGAAACAGACCACAAAAATTCACAATTTTATAGCTTCTGATGTGATACATAATTATATAATTGTACAATTTTCCTTATTGCATTGTATCGATTACCATGCTGATGACTATAATCAGTGTTTGTTATTCATTATATAAAAGTTGCTTTATATAATCTTCTGTTATGTTTCAAACTATGTAAAACTGGTTGCAGTGGTAATTTCGAAAGGTATTAAATTTCTTTTAAATGTATCTTGAATTGAATCAGCAAAAACAAATGTGATTTGTGTAAATATATTGAGGTTTCAGCAAAAAAAATATATTTTGTTTCTCCAAGTAGGTTTTATTCATTGCATCACGTTTGCGATGTGGGAAAATGTAATTCAAATGCTTGAAATTGTGGCAAATTTGAACTTTGAAAATAAATAAAACTGCAATAAGATTTTTTCGTTTTAATGTGCAAGTTGATAAGCCGTAAAATGTTCTTATCTCAGATTAAGTAGATAATTATCATATTGTAATAGACTCGATATTAACAAATTAATCCAAATAATTGACTCATTAATAACCTATATTCATTTGATAACATATAAGTTCTTATAATGGCAGTTATTGTTCCTTTTCTCTTTTTGGTTTTACAATTATCAATCGATGATATGTCCAGACATTAAAGTAATTCTAGCAAGAATTTAAAGGCTTCCGGTCATTTGTCGATTTTGACACTATCAACTTTATGCATCAACAACAATCATTGAAGATCTTGGAAGTCGAAGTTATTAGACTTTTCAAGAGCTATACTAATAACTTTATCATCACTTGCAACTTTGATAAGCATCAATATTTTGATTTAAGAAGCCAAACCCAGACCTGTATCCAGCTTGTACAAAACCTCATCATGGCCTTAATTTAATTCAAGGTCAGCATGAAGTCATAATGAGTTTTTGTGCAAACTGTGATAAAAAGCTAATGGAAATTTTCGAACGAAAATGGAATTGGTGGAATCGGAACCGTAAAAAGACGCTTCTTCTCATCTATTCATTCTGTCTATAGAGCATATACCAAACTATCTACAACCCTCCTGACTGGTACGATGGGCGGACAGACGGATTGACATCAAAAATAATTATTTTTAACGAAAATAATCGGCATTGATGTTTTTGTTTTAATAAATATAGTGATAAGTAGGTTTTTTTTTCAAAACAGCCGAGCAGGTCCTTTATATAAATCTATGGGATTTATAAATATTTTGTCATCGTGTTTATCAAGTACAGAGCATGGTTTATTTGATGTATATGTCTCGTCCTCAGTGATGAAGTGGACGCCTTTAACTGTTACTGCACTTTGATTATCAAACAAACTCTATCGCCGTGACCGTGAGGCTGTGCTTTCCCCACGCGAGAAAGTAACTCGATACCTTTTCCGACATGTCTCCCATTTCATTAATTTTTTCCTTCCGGTTAACCCGTTTTGTCGTAGGGATAGGGTAGTGAAGGGCACCCCACGACACATTTTTCAAAAAGTTTTTAAATTACCCTTAAACGACCTTATAAGTATGAATTACAACAAAATAATGGTTTTTGAATATTAAAAATTTACAAAAAGGTGTTCATTTTCTCCAAGCCAGCTGGGGTGTTCCTCTTTTTCTAGCAAGCTTGGAACAGAAAAGGAAGACCTTTTGCGAAAATTGAAATGTTGAATAAAACTAAATTACTTGTCATTTATTGTGAATAACAGTTTATTATACAATTGCAAGCTGGTTTAATCATTTTGGAAATAATTATACTCAATATTTATTACGAAAATGAGGAAATGATAAAAAAATGTGTTCCTCAATCTGTTAAAATCTCCAAGCTAGAATGAATTTCCTTAAAATTTCCAAGCCAGCTGGAATTTGGTGGGGAACAGCTTTTTTGGGGAACAGCTCGTGAGGTACTCTTCGGTAGTTAATGCTTCTATGAACCCATGACAACCTCTGTCACAGGAGAGCACCACATATACTATCCTTTTTTCTGCAATCATCACACAGTTAACTGTATTTAAGTTTTTTAAAGGTTTCCTATCTCAAATGGGAAGATGAGTCGCTTATCAATATGTACACATTATTCTCAGTTTTTATAGAGGTTGTGCATATATGGGAAATCCACCGAAATGACGTAAGAATGACGTAAATAAATCAGTTACAAGCAATGTGATTGGTTATATTTTGGAAATACAGGCTATAAGTACAAAGATTTTTGTATCAGCACAAACTCTCTATTATCTATGTATAAAAAGGCCTATGTAGAAATAACAGTTTTTTGTTTACAACAGTTACAAGATCCATTTACCTTATGAAATGATGTTTGACAAGGTTCGACAGTCTATTCGCGAACTTGTAAAAGGGCCAGATATCATATTATTGCGTAGTAATTATGTTCATTTTATTTTCCTGCTTTTACCGACGTATGTCGAAATAAGACAGAAGACAAGCAAGATATCTATCGTCCATGTTGTATTATTTAAAGGAAAACATTAATTTATTTTTGGTTTCTCATTGCTCAAGATTGGTAATACCGCCCTGACTTGAAGATATTTTATTAACTTTTTCACTTTTAATGTAGATAAAATGACGAAAATAGTAGCTACAATCGTAGACAATCGTCATAAATTACGCCAACATCATATGTGCTTATGTTTGATGATAATATCCGGGATAAATGCCAATGTGAGGGATACACCATTCTGCAACTGACAGAACAAAACAGGGTTACAGTTTGATGACAAAACACAAACCACAAATCTGTCGTATTTTAATCAGGTGATCTGCCGATTGTGGCATGAGACAAGTGTTAACATACATACAGAACAAAAAGTTAATGATTTGAGAATATCAAGATTGAGAAAAATAAGGTATGGCGAAAATAAATTAATGAATATTGATGCTTTTTGTCACCGGCATCAGCCTAGGAATCTTACAAGGGGGCCTATGTGTGTTTTGACCTATGTACAAATGAGACCAAATTTAAAACCAAGATTTTGCATCAATTTTTTTGAAACACGATATTCAAACTTTTATCATATATTAAAATGAACACATATTACCTTTTGAGCCCAAAACTATTTCAATATAAACACTAATATGAAAGATATTTATCTTTAGATTTGTCTCATTTGTACATAGCGTCTCATTTACACATAGGCTCCCTTGTACGAGGATATTTATTTTTCTTTTTAATCGGTTTTAATATATTTAGACAAGGCTAACGAACGGGAAGTTATAATTTATATTTTCGAAACGAACAAAATGTAATTAGTATATATGAAGAATAGTGATTTTGAAACTGCGCCGACTTCCTAATCTACAAACTAAGATTTACCTCAAGAAAATAAAAGTACATATGTACTTTGCTTACCGACAACAACTTGAACCATTATTAAAATCCATTTAACTCCGATTGAACTATTGATGCGGTTTATTAGGCCCATCGATTTGGGGTGTCCGTCCGTCTGTCTGTCTGTCCGTCATACTTTTTTGTACGGGCTAGAACTTTTGAACGGAAGGTCATAGAGACTTGGTAATAGGCTCAAATGAAAGGTCTTGGTTCGTAGATGTGCCTTTTGATCATTTCGATCAAAACACCCGACCGGAAGTTGTCAAATTGGCCAAAATATCCAAAAATATCGGTTTTTCACGACATGAGCTTGTACGGGCTAGAACTTTTGAACGGAAGGTCATAGAGACTTGGTTATAGGCTCAAATGAAAGGGCTTAGTCCGTAGATGTGCCTTTTGATAATTTCGGTCAAAAACAACCGACCGGAAGTTGTCAAATTGGCCGAAATAGCAAAAAATAGCGGTTTTCAAGAGTTGAACGGGATAGAACTTTTGAACGGATGGTCATAGAGACTTCTGAAATGCTCGAAAACGACTTTGGGGGCGTTGGGGCCTGTTCGTGTTCACTGAATACTTGTTTATTAGCGTTCTATAACACCCTGTGAGTATACATGTCATTGTGATTTATGATGTTCAAAAATACATGATATCAAACTCTTAAGGTGAGAAGTATTTTGACGTTCTTTCAAATCGAATGCTTAATTATGCTAAATTAATACGATAACTACCATTTATTGAAATTATTTAATGGATACCAACATATATGAAACATTTATAATGAAATATATTTATCAACATATATCATTCTCAGAAACTGTGCATATATCTCGTGATAAATATTTTAGCATTGCTGATTTGATCTTGTCTATAAAAAAAAATCCTAGTATCAATAAATAAAATACCTCTTAGCGATATTTGACAAATGTTTAAAACATATTTCGTCATTCTAACAAGGTGTCAAATATTTGTATAAATACAATTCGTTATGCAAGTTTAATGAATGAATCGTACATGACGGAATATTATAGTTCGATGAACAATTACTCGATTGTAGAAAATATTGTTTTAAAATTAACATTGAACGCATATTAATCGAATCCTCGTAACGAACTCGGAAACAAAGAGAGTGTGTGTTGAATCTCATCCCTTTATAATACTCGTCCGTAGTCTATAATAGGACAAGTAGTTGGTATATTGTTGACTGCCTTTGTATATAACCATGTCTATTTATATTTCAGGTCAACAATACAATAACAACCAAGCAGAATGTCAGCAAAGGCGATATGTGAGGCAACTGGAAAGGGGTTTCTTAACCAATTTCTAGACGCCAATACTTTCAAACATGCAAAGTTTGCATCAGTTCTTGAGGATACCAATTGGGATGCTCTCGAAGCAGAGAATCCATGGCTCAAGACCGAGGTGAATTATTTTGTTGTTTTCAAATGAAAAAATGTTAAGTATAATTCGATCAATATTAAATTAGCATAAATGTTTTCCTATTTGTATAGGCCTAATACTAAAGATGGATAACAATTTATTACATCGAACATTAATATCGTTATTTGAAGGAGAAAAGTGAAAAAAGTTACAATTCACGTTTCGTAAATGATAAATATTGGTTTGTTTGTGCTATATAGAATAAGTTGTTGTTGTTTTTTTTTCCAAAATTAGTTAATATCAATGCTCTCTTTTTCTTGTTTTTTTTTATCTCTCAGAAACTAGTAGTAAAACCCGACCAGCTCATAAAGCGACGAGGCAAACTCGGTCTGATCAAAGTCAACACCGATTTTGAAGGCGTGAAGCAATGGGTTGGCGAGCGCATGAACAAAACTATTCAGGTACTGCTCTTTCGTGTTGTATTATAAAGTTCAAATCGTAATTCAGTCATACAAAGTGATGTCTTATGGAGAGGATAGAATAATTATGCATTTTACTTTCCAACCTCTGTTAAGTCAGTTCTGTAAATTCTTGCGATATTCAAATGTATCATATACAGGGCTCAAATCAAAATATCAAACTGACCAAAAAACTAAAGATTTCACTCTCACTGAACTATTCACTATCTATCAAGTTTTGCATGGTTCAGTTCAATTTGTTTGTCCTGGGGTAACGTTAGGAATTGGGCCGGGTCGGTTTCTATGTTGTTGTTGTGTTGTACTATTATTTAAAGTAATGCAATGCAAAATAGTATTTTTTTTGGTCGAAGTGTTAAACGTCTCATGTTTCAATATTTTAAGGTTTTAAATATATCTTCTTTATGTTTTCGCATATATATCACGAAATCAGCAAGCTATTTGTTCAAGGGCTTATGATTTAAACATTATTTTGTGACATATGAAAGTCATATCAGATTGTAATACAGTGAAACCCCTGTTAGGGAACACCCCTCTGTGCGGAACACCCCGTTTATTGAATGTTTTTTCCCGGTCCCATATTTTCCCATTTGCTTAATCATGGGTGAGAAATTGGAACCCCTAATGGCGGTACACCCCGATATTCGGAACAGGGAACACTTTGAAAGGTCCCAAAACGGTATTTTACTATATATTGAACCCCTAATAGCGGAACATGGCCATGAGATAGGATTGTAAATGTTTCTTTTCACCAGTGCTTCCTTTTATTCATTCAAGAAATGCGTGAATATTAATGATGGGAGATCAAAATGCAACTTCCAGATAGGGATTTACAATAATAAAGGATCTCTTTTGTTTACGTTATTTAGAGCTTGTCTTATTCAAATCACATAACTCGATCGTCGGATCGAGCATATTTCACCTTCTGATCCCGATTGAACAATTGTTGAGGAAGATGACAACTACCAAATTGACTATCACTAATCAATGAAAACATACTGATGCTTTGATTATTCATTAGTGGTCGTTGTCGAACAACTGTAACTGAATATATAATGATTGTATTCATATAAATTTATATTCAATCTTTGCATTGCGATTTATTGCATATGTTAAATTTTGTTGATTACAAGATCTTTCTTAAGGAATATAAAACAAAAAGTCTTGATAGATTACTTTTGATAGTAAGTAAAGCTTAAATGCACATACTTATCACTAGATTAACATACAGAAGAACATATAACGGTCCGTTCCCAAATTTGGATGACGTAATTACCGACCCCCTCTTGGCGGAACACCCCTAAATAAGGAACATTTTTGCCGGTCCCGAAGGTGTTCCCTAAGCAGGGGTTTTACTGTATAGCGTTTTTTTTATTTGATTGTAATCGCTATTTTATTGATGCTACTCGAAATAACAAGTGGTTAATAATGCTTTAATAGTCTTTTATCTAAACTGATTTTGAAAAGGATGTAAAATCTCCTATCTTAATTTACAAGAGTATGATAGATATAAATAATTAACTTGATCAAAACTTTATCACGCATATCAACATTTGATAAGCATTTGTTATCTAGATGTTTTACCTACTTAAACAAATGAAGACAAAACTTTAATACTCGGGTTAATCATTACCTTAAACTTACTGCGCCTTCATTTTAAACGAAAAAAAGAAGACAAGTGCTAAAAATAAATAAGAAATAACATATAACGCTGTAAAAAAACGAACCGGAACCATAATACTTTCATACAACGACATTGTGCCATGGGGTCATAAAGTAGGAGCATTACGACATGAAATAGCCGTAGCATCTTTCTTGGGTCTGCTCAGTCGATCGAGAGCCCGATAATCTCATTGATTCCTTCATCATTTGCTTCTCCCTTTTTGACTGCCCCATCGATCGTTCTATCAATACATGATACACTGACACAAATAGGCTTTAGCTTCCCAAGCTGCCATGTTAGCCTGTGCTGGATGGGCATTGATAACTGTGCGGTTTGTGACACAAAAGTTGGAGCACAAATATTGAATGGGGATAATATTGGGACTTGGTGGTTGACTAATCATGGTAGTCTATATACCTTGGTCTAAGACATCGCTGAGTATTGGCGTAGGTGTGTTTTATATCTCCATGTACCGTAATTACCGGTGTATAACCCGCGGGTTATACACCGATTTTACAAACAAAACACCTGGGTGCGGGTTATACACCGGTGCGGGTAATACACCGAATTCGAAAACATAAAATCGTTTAATGCTTAACTTAAATACCCGAATATGCATTACCTTATCATAAGTATTAATTAGCAAGTTGGGTTTTGTTGTTACACAATCAGAGGATCAGTGATGCTGTTAGCGACACTGATAAAAAAGAGTAGCATTGATAAAATACTAGGTGACTCAGGGGGTTATTTGCTTTGTAAAGCCTTATCATGTCAAATGAATTCACTGAGAAGATAATTTGGGGTTATGGCATATATGGGATAGGAATAAATTATGAATCGTCAAAAGAGGTGGACTTCGGGAAAGTTTTTATTTTAAATGAGAAATCATGATACATGTTAAGATATTTCATTGCATAGTATAGATATATAATTTCACTGGATCTCGACATTTTTCCAAATTTTAAGGGTGCGGGTTATACACCGGTGCGGGTTATACACCGATTTCAAAAACATATTCCTTCAATTTAAGGGGGTGCGGGTTATATACCGGTGCGGGTTATACACCGGTAATTACGGTAAACATTTAAATGAAACCAATTGGAGGACTTTTATGAATTTATTAAAAAAGTAGGAATGCTTTAAATTGATCACTACCACATGTATATGACAAAAAAAGTTTATTTAAACGGCCATCAAAACAATAGGCAGGACCATAACTTGCGTTATATTCGAACCGTAGCGTCGTCAATTTGGACAGATTTATTGATGCTCTTTCATTTTGGGAACTGAAGCTTGAATATGTTTAAGACTTTCTCTTGTCTAACTAATGATTTATTTGTCTCTGCATCACAACAAAATGCATTTGATAATGATTGGACATCAAGATGCACGTTCACGATGTAGTGCGCCTGTAATGTACCTTCTTTGACATAATAATTCATTGTACATAGGTGTGCGAGAAGGGTTTCTTGTTGCCCTTGCCTCTATTTGATCAAATTGTATTAAATCATTGAATTGACAAAAATGACTTTATCAATTATTATCGCTCAACTCTTTTAATCATGCGCGCCTCTGAGCATAGCTTGCTCTCCACAACCTCAATAACAATAGCTGCAACAAACAGCCTAGAATCAGCTGATTTTGAGATCAGTCGATGAGCCCATCTCACCTTAAACGGTGATGTGAAACAGAGACACTGGTTATGTGAAGCCCTCTCAGAGTCGTGTCGCATCAGAAGTGTCCTGCAATATGTCCTGCAATATGATTATATTATGCATACCGATAAACATGATGTCTTGCATAGTTGGAGGGGTTAGGTGCAAAACATTAACTTGTGCTCATACATTGTCCATGCCGTATGACAAATAGTTGTATGATATAGAAATCTATAATGACGGTTATTTTCCATACAAGGACTCGAATTTCCTGGAGGTATGGGCCCCCCGGATTTTCCAAATGGACCCCTGGTTTTTGAAGTAGTAGGCCCGAAGAACCCCCTACATATAAATATATGATATAATGTTCGGGTTATCGGGTTTTAAGGGCGGTTGCTCGAAGGGCCTCCTCAAAGAAAAAAATCGAGCCCTGTTTTAAAGCATGCAATCCATCAGTTCACAAGAGTTAAACAATGGCTTAACATGATGGGGTCAGCAACACGCGGTGACTTCAGCTGGCTGCATGCTTATTGTATGGAGGATGCTTCGAGAATGACCTCATGGATCGAGATGACATGCTATTGTTTATCTATGATATTTTATTCATGTCGACTGAGGTGAAGGGAATCAAGAGGTTTTCAACGCGAAATGAATGCATGACGTATTATTTTCTGCAAGTATGCCCATGCCGTTTATGGATTGTATTGCTATCATGAGAGATACTCGTTAATGTTGTTTTAAAGCTTATACATACTGGATGCTGAGCGAGAAAGAATCTGGAGATAGCGAAATGAATAAGTGTCATGCCACTGTGAAACTTTCACAACTTATCAGAGTTCAGTTGTTCGTTTGGATGCTAAGGAACCCTGATCGTATCAATTTATCTTTTATGAAGAAAAAAAAAAAACTTCTCGAAAGCGTGATTTCTCTGTTCTATTTTTAAGAATCGCATAAGCAGTTCATTTGTTGTTATTGGTCAATCTAAACCATTTGTTTGTGATGACTCTAATGGAACTCGGTTGCTATTTATGCTGATTTTGGCAACAGAAATGCTGCAGAACGTTTTGACTTGATTTCTATATGAGGTAAATCGAAACACATGTAATGTATTTGATAAGTGCATGTATTGTTGCAGCTTAACTTTGACAGCCCTTATTTTGACCCCCACAATTTAGGTAAAAGGGTTGAAAATACAGGATCTGCTTGAATGCCGTTCTGCATAGAAATGCGATCCTCTTTGAAGAAGGTGAAAATTAGAATAAGGATTCATCTATGCATTCACCAAATTCGAATACAGTTAGAATATCCTGTCATTATATAAGACCTAAAGCGTCACATGTTTCGGTAAAAAGTTATCGCAAAAAAAAAACCAATAACAAAATACTTTAAAAATAAGATGACGTAGATCAATGTTCCATTTCATGCACCTCACCATTTAGTCAGTTGTGAATGTTTATCATCTTGTAAATTGTGTTTTACGGATCTATTTATAATTGTTTAACCTCGACATTATACTAAACATCATAGATTAATGAATATACGTAAAACATATCGTAGGCCTACTTAAAAAAAAGACTCAGCATAAAATATTGCCCAAATAAACTTGAAAACGACAAGACTTACATATGTATATTATTTTTATATAATTTAACACATGCACTTTGATATGTGTTGTTTAACATAGAATTCTATTTTTTTTTGCCTCTTTAAATATAATTTTTCCGTCACTAGACCGGAACTTTTGGTGTGTGGTAATTAAGGTTTGTTCAATTTGTGGACGCAATGGTTTATTTTGTTTCGTGTCTGCCGACTTCTACATTTGCATCAACTGTTATATCTTTAGCGAAAAGGGTAGATCTAGACTATTTAAGATTCTAAATTAGAAACCCATACTAACAATGTCATGCGTTATGAAATTATCAATATTAAAAACAACAGTTGTTATTAAAAAAGATAAGGTTTATAAAGTGAGAACATTAAATCGATGTAAAGATGCATTTATTAATGTAAAAGTGATGAAAAGTAGAAAAAGATCAATTAAAATCAACACATGTATGCCTTTAAAAATAAAATAAAAATAAAGTTATTATTTGTTAAAAGGGTGTTTTTGAACTTATTTTAAGCACGCTACTAGAATTAAATATTAATATTAATATTAAAAATTTGCGATACAACCGTTATACACTCGTACGTCCCAACTTCTCAACTGTATTTGTTTCATTAGATAGTCCTATTTTTTGCCATTTCAGTATTTCGGCTTAAAAGGGATTGTTTGCCATTAATTAAAAATACGTATATAAGAATATATGTATGCGGCTTCATCCACCACTGAAATTTTTATCTTTTTTTTTTGTAAATAAAGGATACATCATGTTGAAATATATTCATCATTGAACGAAATAAGACTGTTATAATCATAGGTCTGAAACTTCCAACGTTGAACAGTCAAACGAGCATGAAACTACTCGAAGGTATTGAATAAAATATAAAATCCTTCTTTAGGACCCGCGATAGAAATGAAGTCATATCAAATATTGTTCGATTATTGATCATAAATACATCGTCTACATATATTTATTTCCTTGTCGTAGCGATTCTCAGAAATATCGAGGGTGTGACATCACCAATCATCAATTCCAAACATCCGATCACCCTTCATCCTCATAGTTCAACCTGCAATACTCTAGATCACCTAAACGGTTCATGATACATGTATTAAGTACTACTGCTCTGGAATGTGTCCCTCCTTAATACCGCTGTTATCCGCTCGTTTGTGGACTCCTGTGAGTAGAAGCCTAATGAGGCATAAATGACAGGAGAAGCATGATGACAACTATGAGAGATTTGGGAGGAAGAGGAGCTCTGGTTATGTGAAAAAATCTACAGTCTTGGACGAAGTTGCTGCTGTAAGATAATACGACTCATGGTATACAGTGACTTTGGTGTACGCATTTCGAGATAAAGGTTCAGATAAACATAATCTCGCTTCTTAAAAACAGAAAGAATTCTCTTCATTTGATTTTGCGTTAAACTATAGAAACACCATCCTAATTTTAAAAGCAAAATTGAAATATTCAGTGGCCCTTTGTATGCGCGAATGCATTTCGATTCGGTTCATGCTTTTTGTCACATACGGGTATAGCTAGAATTCGAATGTTTGTCGTGTTAACAACATCACGCAAACCAATCTACTATAAAACATAATGGAAGGTTCTGTCCTCTTAAACGTATTTGGCCCACCAATATTGAATTGTTCCACACTTAATCGGGCCAGGGCGCACCCTTTTCCGTAAATGTCATCAGGGGCTTCCATCCCGCAAATCAAAGGGTTCACTTGGTTACACTGTGACCAGTCAATGCATATTGGGAGACGGTCATTGATTTTTCCCGACTTTTGTCTTGGGATTCGGTCGCCGTTACGGTCTTTTCTTATTTTCGGCGGTAAATTGCTGATTGATTGGATTGTTTTGCATCAACGCCATATGCCCGAATGCAGGGGGCATAGTCTAAATAGCTACATGTATTGCAGTTGTAAAAAATAACTGCATGTAAGCAGCAGAAAAAAAAGTTGATATTCATATTGATATTCAGTTTGTCCGCTTTTATCCAGGAGATAAGCTGCAACTTTGCCTTGCTAAGTTCATAAGAATCTCTAAACGTAATAATATTGTCGGCTTTACAAATTTATGCACCATTAAATATACTTGTATATGAGGATGTTGGCCGTATTCATACATGTTACGTGTCAAAGGTCAACATATAAGGCCTGTGTAACCCTGAAACTGTTTGAATGTGGATGTATGTGTTTAATTGTTGACAGTTATTTCAATTTACTATGCTAATTAACTTCTTGCGTCGCTGACTATGGACCTGGTTACATAAGAAGAATTTTAAACATTATGGGTAAACTTGAATTAGTCAAGTTACCCTCCGTAACATACAAATCAATACAATAGGAAGTTTTTCGGATGACGTCTTTCAACATGAATAAATAATTATATCTTACAATGGAACCATGATAAATAAGGTCCATCCTAAGAATTAACTGTCATATAGTAATGGTTAATGTGTAGACTACTTGTCTGTGATTTTATGTTGCACAAAAAAATAAAAATAAACAAATTAAAGTTGTAATACTTTCTCATATCACATACATTTACTATGCCAGCAAATCCCATTTTAAACAAAGTTTAATTAACACGGTCAGTGCGAGACTTCATGTACATGCCGCTAGATCTCATTAGTCTAATTCGTCCAGCTTTCGAAAGTCGAGAGCACCTAAGTGAGTCTGAGTAGTCAGGGATATAAATCGATGGTTTTGAAAATTGAAAAGCATGCATAGTTTATAAGTTTCGTTTAATATGTCAAATTCATATTAATTAATGCAATACGATATGCGTCCGATAAAAGTTCACCAATTTTAGCTGAGCATAAGGCTGTGTTCATCCATTGATAAAAAGGACAAACCAAAAATGATGCCCTGAACTTAAAAGTTATTTGTATAAAGAAAAAAAAAGCAATTTATCCATTTCATTTGCCCAATAAGCGGTTTTTTTTCTTCTTTGTGTGAACGCAGCCTTAATCAAACTTTAAACATCGACGCATCCATTTGGTCCAGCCGCAAGATACTTGCGCCGTTGACCTTGATGACAAAACTCTTGTCGCGCGATTTGTGACATGATCACAAATATGTCAAGCTGTTCCGTTTGATTAAGGATGGGTTTAGCGTAGAATAACACCATGTGTCGTGGGCTCAATTGACAAAACAATACACATGGTTCTGGAAATCAGGGGTAATCTGTCTGTTTACTGGTAAGGACAGATACTTGCGGAATTTTATGCGATCGCAGCAAAATTCAAAGAAAATATGGGACTCAGAGGTGACTGTTGAATGAATGAGACACTTTGGGACTCAAAAATCAAATTAAAAGCCAATATTTAAGAAGATCCTTTTAAAAACATTGGAGGTATCGCCCCCCCCCCATAATTTTAGTGCCCGCATTTATGATTCTTGAGAAATTGTTGAATAAAGTTTCTTTTGTCATGCTGTTTTGAATGGCTGTTTACTGAATATGTTCCATTACGCTATTCTATTTTCAGCTTGGTCCGGCGAGTGGGAAGCTAAAGCGTTCATCATCGAGCATTTTGACCCCCGAAACCCCCCCACCCCCACTCCTCCAATTTAGGGCCTGCATTAGATAACCTAACGGATATTGAAATGTATAGTTTTTCTGTTCACAATATTCTAATATGATACTCTTCTTATGCCCTGACAGGTTGGTCCGGCGAGCGGCAAACTGAAGCGCTTCATCATCGAGCCGTTCATTGCGCATGCGCAGGACACCGAGTTCTACGTGTGCGTCTACTCGGGAAGGGGCGGGGACACGATTCTGTTTCACCACGAGGGCGGAGTGGACATTGGAGATGTCGACGCAAAGGTGAGGGTTTATTTGAGGGGCGGGTTGTCCAGATGATAAAGTAGACTTTAAAAGCTGGATGTAAATAGTTTAAAACGATAGATGTTGACGCCAAGATGAGTTGTTATCCCCCGTGAAACGGAGGGATATGGGGTTGAGCGTGTCCGTCTGTCTGTCCGTCTGTCCGTCTGTCCGTCCGTCTGTCCGTCCGTCCCCCCTCGACATGGGGTAGTTTGTGCACGCGAGTTGGGTATGAAGGAGTTGAGCTAGAGCTTTCAAATTTTATACACTTATAAACCAATATCTGAAGTTGTGCCTCGTCAAAGTTTCATCTTGATCGATTGAAAATTGTCGATTCTGGAGCCTTTGAAAAATGACAAACATTTCATATTTAGTCGAGGAA
>LQRL01126856.1:0-11525 GCA_001703475.1 Hydroides elegans
CTTATTTTCTTAAAACAAAATTGAATATACTTTGTATTGCTTAATTTAAACTCTCAAATTTAACCTCTCAAATTCATGATGTTACAAAGTGAGTTTTGAACAAAATGTATGAATATGTTATTCAAATTAATGTTTTTCCTTGCTACCAAATAATATCGAAACTAAAAGAAACGAAGACTATCAGATATCCACATCATCCCTCAATCCTCGCATTCTGCAAACTGCTCAAGGTCGAGCGCCGCGCAAAAGGCATCCGTGTTCTTCCTCGCCCTCTTTCTGTGCCTCAACCCTTTGTCATGTTCATCATCTTCGGCCTCAAACTGCGGGTCTCCTCCAAGGCGGACATTGACGAGAAAGAATCCGCTCTCAATGTCGGTGACGCCCACCGCTCCTGAAATAGGAATGATACAGTATATAGTCTACATATATTTCTTATAGCACAAAATAGGTCAATGGGTTTTCTATAATGCATAAACTGGATGCAATGTTCCTGCTTTTTTTTGTCGGAACGTAAGAGCGGAGGGTTAACGGTTGGAGTTCCAGGAGTGTTATTTTTTTCCGTAAGCTTACTTAATAATGAAATACATATTTTCAATGAATTTTATTAGAAATGTTAGTGCAAAGCATTATATGCATATAAATATGTGATAATTATTGACAAAACGCGACTTAAACTGGCACCAAATCAGCACAAAAATCCACTTGAATCAAATAATCAACTATATGCTACTGTTTTCTCGAATGAAACTTACCACTGCGAAAGTAAGGGAAATTGCTCCATGTACCGCCAAACTGAGCGACAGTATCAGCCGGGTAAGTGTCGAAATAAGCAACTTCCTTCAGCTTGTAGTTCTTTGGATTGAGGCGTAGCACGCGGAGACCGGCCCTTAAAACCAATGCGTATTTATATCTTATTATATTATTCATAATTTTATGTATTTTTTTTTCAATTGATACAGAGTACATGCACAGTATGAGAATTATATTATTATCATGATGGTAAATGCATTACCTCCAATTTACATAAGCTCTAATGTACATACCCTAAAAACGATTATATCAACGCATATAACTTGAATGCGTTAAAGTAAAAATGTCAATATTTTTTTTAAAACATCAAATGCAATATTTTCGCGTTGAATTATCATTTTTTATTTCGGTGATATAAAAAAAAACACAGCAACAAAATATCACTTACTGGAAGTTTGACTGGTAGGTGTGACTGCCCTTAATGTACTGATTGTGGTCAATGGCTTCTATGGCGTGAAAATGAACATTCCTCAAATCGGGTGCCTCAAGGTTCTCCATGTTCCACACATACGTCTTCACTCGCCTTTACGAATCATACAAATAGCATATCATGAATACAACACACAATGTATAAAGTCACGTTTAAGGGCGATGTTCCATTGTGTGAAGCTCCACCAGCTCCATTTACTTTTTTCACTATTTTCTTTATATAAGACTTAGAAATTATTTACGAGCTTCAATACAAGTCTATCAAGAAAGTGAAGATTCACGCCATGGAACCGCGCCCTTTAACTTTGAAATTTTTATACATGTACAAAACATTCCATCTTTTTCACAAATGCACCCTTTCATCTTACATAAAATACACACACATAGAAAATTGTTAAATAGCACGTTCGATATATTATCATCATAGCACTTAAACATTATTGTAAGTGTCATTTGCCACTGAAAATATAAGAAGAAGTGAAAATGATTACAGATCAAATATTTATTAAACATCCACAGTTTATGGTACAGTCATGGTGCACAAAATTTTAATAAAATCAACTCACTGATCTGCCTGTCCGAATTCATCAAACTCATCGTCCAGGAGCATTATACGGAAATCATCCGTGAACGAGCCCTATTATGAAATCAGATTATATAAGATTATTCTTAAATAAAAAGAAGATACAACTCGTTCGGCCAATTATCATCACACTATGAGTTATTAAAAAAATCAATAATGTTGTGTCGAAATCCACAGTATTTCAAATTATATCATAAATTTTATCATAGTACGGCCAATTATGCAAATGTATAAAACGCACCTGATGTGTATAATTGTATCCTTCATACTGAGTCCTGGAAATGATTTGTACATCGTGCTTATCGGTGACATCAGCGATCGTCAAGGTGTCTTCGTTGTAGCAGAAACAGATCTCGTGGTCGTGGTACCTACAGTATTTAGGAATAAAAAGGATGAATTTGGGTGCAATGGACTCATACATTGCATAATTATTGATTACACGGGCATATATACGCATTGTTGATTTTTTACGTGAAAAACCTCAGCCAATTTTTAGAAATACACTGGATTTAACGTAAACGTAACGCTCTAAATGATATTTACGATTTTCTACTGACAAGTAACATATTTAATCCTAAATATGATTGATATTTGCTATAAAGTAGATTATTTTGCCGTCATTACCTTTCATCGGGACCGTCGTAGATGACACATACTGCATCATGAACATAACCATCGCCACCGTAACACGAGATGAACGTGGGGTTGAGAGGATCGCTCACGTCAACCATGTGGAGTCCGCCTATATGTGAATAGAGCAGAATGATTCATATAAAAAACACACCGGGTATCAAGCATCCCCACCGTTACATCACATGAAAGGTGGTATATGGCTCACCCATTTCAACTTTAATAATGCAAGAAGGAGCAAGAGCAGAAATGCTGAGCCGAAAGGCATCGATTAAGAATATATAGGACCTAAACAGAGGATGCCAATGCGAATTCTAGCTTAATATGTGAGAGTCAAACAGCTAGGCGACGCTTCTGTATTCGACCTCATACGTACGAAATTGCATAGAATGACGATTTTGCTTTTGACAAGTTACGACCTTTACATAAATTCTAATGTAATTTTGAAAATTTTCCATAGCGGTACTCGATATCTTTACCCAGTAATGATCATGTGTGATTGAAATAAGCGGGACACAGTGACTTACCGCCGCACAAAGTTCCACCGGATGTTGGTACGTTTGTTGGTGCTATTGTTGCCCCACCGATGAAGATGGTTTTGCTTTTCTCGTTAGCCATGATATTATGGGAATTGCCAACGCCGTCATAAAATGCACTCATTTGGAATATCTGTGGACATGAAAATGGGTCGTTCAAATGTCAAAATATCATAATGTTATAGTTCAAACATTTATTGGTATGCGTATGTGTATGAATGATCTTCATTTACATGCATGTGTACCTTTATCGGTTTGGTTGTGGAAATGCCCATGAAGGTGTATGGATTTAAAACGCACGATAAAATGTTAACTAACGAGCCACAACAAATTCATCGATTGTCCCAAAAAGCATAGCCACATACCCTTGAGTTATCAGCAGTTAGTCCTCGCAACTGATGGAGGTCGAACACTTGCATACCGTGGTCTAAATCCTCCGATCCAATGTAGGCGTAGTGGTCGATTACTTTTATATCCCGCCAAAAGAGACCGAAATCGCCTTCGCTGTGTGTGATAATAAAGAGGTGTAATCGATATGTGATCGATTCTATTTGGGAACCTTGATAAAAACATACTTGTTTGTATTTGTGAAATATTGTCATATTGATTAAAAAAAACAGATTTAATGTTGAATTTCAATGTTTAATCGCAGATTGTATTAAAGCTGTAAACATTGTGATAACTCGACTTGAAATTGACTTAATTGTCTAATTAGACTATCGATGATAGTCTTTGCATAACCAGTCAACATTCACATATATTCAAAAGCAATTAATACCGTGGGATGCTAGCAGTAGGGAGTTTTCCTAGGACATCTGGAAACAGTGGGTTGGTGACTCGAATGAAAATGGTACCGGCGTTTGTGCCGACGATGGCATATTCATGGAGACGTTCTCCTTTGCTGTTTTCATCATCATCATCAATTTTGTTTTTGTTATCGCCTTCATTATCTATCCATCCCCACATATCATTGACCAAAGTGCTGAAAGAACAATTAAAGAATCGTATTGCATATTAGATCTATTCATGGAACCAGTAAAGTAGTTTTCAATTCTATAATATTATAATCTTTGTACATTATACACATTTTTAACCCAATACTCAGTAATACAATTAAAATGAAATCAATATAACGCATCCTTTTTCGCGTAAAATGTTATCAGCTATTTGCACATTGTTTAATTGACCTACAGTCTGTACCTTAGACCAGAAGGATCAAGATCTTCTATGGTGAGTTGTGAGAGCATGTCAACGTTTTTACACGGATAGATACCAGCCATACCTTTGATAATACAAAAATTCAATTATATTGAACATATATCAACCTTGAAATAAACAGAAAGGAATAGTATATGTAAATTTTGTTTTCAAATATAATGTCACAATGTTTTACCAAGATGACTCCTTTATATGGTGAAGTAATTCAGCATTTCCACTTTTGTCATTTTGCATGTGACCATAAGCAAAATAGACTATAATCATTTTGCTATGTAATAAAGTGTATTTTATAAGTTCAAATACCATTCACGCAGGGGATAAGTTGACCACGCATAGGGCTAGCCAATTCATGTACAGGTTGACTAAAGACTCTCTCCTTCTCATCCCGAATCATCGCCATCGTTCTCCGTCCCTCATCGATCTCCTTGACAACGCCCATGACGTCATGACAACCTCCTGGACGATCCTCCTCTTTATAACATTCGCCCCAGAAGGACCAATCTTCTGTTTCGCATTCTGTTTGTATGCAATTTAAGTGCATGTTTATTTGGTTGATTTTATTACGATGATCATTTAGATTATTGCATATATATTATAGACAATAATTGAATCATCTTTAGCCACTAAAACTCATTTCCTTTAAAACATTTTTTTTTCAATAAGGATTCACATGCTCTGTTAGTTAAGAACAACATCCACAATTTGAGAAGTCTCATATCATCATATGTTATGAGTATGAAGTTGAAGTTGACCCCGCCAAAACATTTTAAAAAATTGTTTGTTTTGGATTTTATGCATCTTTAAACTATTACCAATATCTGCTGAAACACCAATGACCAACAGCCACACGATTAGGCCGATTTTCAATGCCTAGGAATAGTTGTGAGAAGTTAATTAATTTTTTCAACAATAATGAATATCAGTTTATACTCAATAAAGTAGAAATGACAATAAATCGATTAAAACATATTTTGTCAAACATATACGAAATTCGTTTATACTATATCTTGAATATGATATATTGTCGATCAATGTTTTAACTTTATATTTAAATGATCTACATGTCTTAGAAAACTATGTACACTTTATTAAATATATAAATTATAGGTCGGATACAGCAAACTGTATGTTATAATTATACAACATTATTTGTTACAATAAAATCTTAGTGGTGTAAATTATTACCATTTTGTGACTCCAATCCAAATTTTGTTATAATATTCAATAGAAGTTATTACAATATCTAGTTTCCCAAAATTTGAGTTGAATTATGTTTCAAAATCAAGCTAAACAGTTATATGTAGTTAGGCTCAATTAAGATTCGAATTAATTTAAGTAACCCAAATTGAGTGTATGGAGGTTGTGCGTGATTCTAATATTTCCTTTTCATATTACGCCCTTTAATTACATAAAGGAATAATCATTTTAGCTTATTTTGATATGTCGATGCCGAATCGCCACAAAATTAGAGGGTTGCGAAATAACCCTAAAGTTTGATAAGTCAGCTGTGTCATAGAAGCCAGCGAAATTCTTGCGTATTGAGAATAATTTAGATTTTTTTTGGACGAAAATTCCTTAAGTAGAATTGGTTGATGTTTGGGATTTTAATTACATATACATGTAGATAACAGATATCCTATGAATCATTATAACGCTCTTATACGGTCGATGACGTGTCCTTCACCAGGCATCATACTCCTTCGAATTCGATCGGTGTGGCGGGGAAGGAAAGGTTTTCGGGGCTTTCCTGTGCTTCACATATACTTTCCTGGGCCTCTTAAGTATAATGGCAATATGCATATGCACGTAGTTCAATTATATACCAATAACTATTAATCTGTTCACCTGTCTTATGTTAAAACATAGATAGGCTGGACAAAATGAGTGACTTAATGAATAATGTAATAAAACATAGTTAATGAAGACCAGAATTTTGAATAAACTTAGGTTTATTTGTTGAACAATCATGCTCCAATATCATGTCAAATTCTTTAATATGAATAGAATTCTAGGTCATGACTATTTTCACAAATAACTAGTTTGTCATACTTGCCTTTTAATTAACTTACTTTTTCATTTTTTTAAAGTGGGAAAACCTGTAAATTTAAGGTCAAGGATAAGCTAGATATACGGGTCCAGCTGTATGTTGACAATATATTAGTAAACATGTCTATCACAAAATAACATCCCTGCGAAATTACGCTAATAACCCGCATTCATTTTGCTTAGACCGTCGTATCAAGGCTACTCATTTTGAAAATTGGACACTTAAATGAACCAAAATCGCTTATTTATCACGTAAAAGCGATAAAATGAGCGATTTGTCACATAAAATAAATTAAATCGCAAGTACATGTAGCTACTTGGCAATAATTCCTTGCGATTTTATAATAAAAGCAAAACAGTAAAAATAGCTTAGCTTATGAAAAAAAGTCCTAATGAAACTTCAGTTGCTGAATGAAGAGCACCCCACGAGCTGTTCCCCAAAAAAGCTGTTCCCCACCAATTTCCAGCTGGCTTGGAAATTTTGACAAAATTGATTCTAGCTTGGAGATTTTAACAATTTGAGGAACACCTTTTTTGATAATTTCTTAATTTTCACAATAAGTAAAGAGAAAAATTATTTCGCAATTGATTAAACTTGCTTGCAATTGTATGATAAACTGTAGTTTCTAAGATGTGATACGTAATTTGGCTATATTCAACATTTTAACTTTCGCAAAAGGTGTTCCTTTTTTGCTCCAAGCTGGCTAGAAAGTGAGGAACAGCCCAGCTGGCTTGGAAAAAAGGAACACCTTTTTGCAAAAATTAAATGTTCAAAAGCAATTGTTTTGTAGTTCTTCGTTATCGTAATGCTGTTTTAAGTTGATTTTACAACTTTTTGAAAAATATATCGTGGGGTGCCCTTCCTGAATATTTGCAAATTGGGGGAACAGGGTTGACTCCATGACGCTTAAACTGATTTTGTTGATGACTGATGTTCTCATGATATATTAGGCAGTGTTATATAGCATATATGCCTGATATCACACGTGAGGGATGGCACGGAAAGTCAAATTGAAATTTTGTGCGAAATGTGAAGAACATGTATGGATATAGCTTGGCGCATCCAAGAACATCACAATATATTGAACCTTTCACTATACATGTACATGTATATGTACCGAAATAGCTGTTCGTCATGGTTTCTAATCCACATTTTAAAAGCGTTTTCAAAAAATTAGATTACACGGAATTATGACCTCCCTAATTTGCTGAACATCTATGATGTATCAATATTATCCATACACTATCGATAACATGCGCGAATCGATGATAAAGATATTGGCCTAATATATAACGATACCCGTTTAGCATATCATATGTAAACTGATTGACGATATATCAAGAAGGTACGAAGAGCATATTGAAAACTAATTTAGCAAATATTAAGTGAAACTTCTATTCTTTTAAAGGCAATCATTACTCGTTACTCGTTTCGGCATAAATTTTAATTGTTTCCAGTCTAATTGTGATCTTGCTTTCAGATGTTTCGTTTAGCAGCATACGCGGTTCTTTTGACCCTCGCAAGTGCGGCATGTGACTCAGGAGGTAACAACATTTGACTCTTTCGATACATATATAGATGTAACATAATATAAATGTTCATATCCATTCGCATTGTAATTATAAAGAGTTGATAAACCTCGATAGCAACCCATATTCATCCTCGTTTAAAGGTGTGTTCAATGTTTTTTTAAATAATAACTATAGTATAGTTTTGTAAAAGAGCATTTTTGGGCGCACAATTCGGACACAATTTAGCTCAAAATATAACACATTAGAACAAACCTTCAAATGCAATCAATCCAACAGCCTTTGAGTGCGTCACCGGAGGTTGGTCTCCCTGGAGCAAATGCCGCCAACCGGAAGCTGCCCCTGGAACTAGTCATGACGTCATGGGCGTCACCAAGGAGATCGATGATGGACGCGTCGCCATGTCGGAGTTGATTGAGAAGAAGCTGCATGACTACGCGACCTCCAAGGACAAGAGCCCGGCTTCCATGGTGGAGGGACGCGTGCCCTGCGTAGATGGTAGTGTATTCTTAAAACTAAATATTTATGGGAATCATAGAAAACGCCCTTTACATTGTAACCGTATATAATGATTATGTAATATCACATTCGTGCTGCGCGGGTATTCCATGGGCAATTAAATATTATGTCAAATGAATGTGCTTACAATGCCAGGCGATTTGCATTTGTAATTTACTATAACGATAGATGGTTTCGGTTTTATTTCTTAATTTAATGTAAATTTAAATGATATGTTAAAGGAATGGCTGGAGATTACCCGTGCAACAATGTAGACCAGCTTTCATTTTTGTCCATCGAGGATCTGGAACCCACCGGTCAAAAGTAAGCCACGGCTATGTTGATATATTTTATATTGTTAAGATGATTATTGCAGTTCTAGGTAGATTACAAAAATGTACCTTGATTTCGAGCACAAAGTGGTTATTGATAATAAAATGATTTGCAATTATATTTCGTATTTTTAATCATCTCGAAGAAAAACTAAGAGATATATTAGTGAAATATCCCATATAGGAACCATAATAAACTGGTTATATATTGATAGTCAAAAGAGATTATGGTTAAAACATAACATAAACAATTTATCATTTATCCATTTAAAGCTATTTCGTGAGCGACATGTGGGGCTGGACTGACCCGACAGACGGAAACGACTACGCCATCGTTGGTCTTGACCGCGGCTCGACCTTCATTAGGGTCACTGATCCCGAGAAGCCCGAGATCCTCGGATTCCTCTTTTCCACGTAAGTAACCGAATGAAATTGTATCTTATTGAACCTTATCTTTAAATGTACATGTTATCATGAGAATTGAATTAAAACATTGCTTCCCAAAGACCGAGCGTTCTAAATTGCGGCTACCGGCACCTTAAATTACTCTCCAATGTCACTACTGCGCAGTGAACAAAATTGCAGTGATTATTTCAGGAACATTAATAAAAACATATATTTCCAAGAAAATATACGTGTATGATGTTTAGGTTATGTAAAGTAATAGTGCTCCAAGGCCATTACAAATTTGAATGTTGAATTATTACAAATTGAATAATCAAAATGTATGCTTAACAGTGACATGGGGAGCGAGATCTGGCGCGACATTAGCTGAATTGACACGTTCCCAAGGCCAACCCGTCAAACGTTGATTAATTATATTTTCCTTTTTTTCGCAGTGACATGGGGAGCGAGATCTGGCGCGACATGAAGGTGATCGGCGAGCACGTGTACATCGTGTCCGAATTTGCCGAGCACGGCATGCAGGTGTTTGATCTCACGCAGCTGCGCGGGCTTACCGCTGATAACACTAGGGTAAGGGGTTATTATAGGTGGCCTCAACATGGTTGAGTTACAGGGGCATACGTTACGTTATTGAGAATGGAGCTGGAGCTGTATTGAGAGAGAGAGGGTACGGAGGGGGCGAGTGGTTTAGGTCATTCAAGTATATCCCGATCATGCCTGACCTCCTATAATGTTAATGCTCAGGCATGTAGCTGTGATATATGTTGTTGTTTTAGCGGACTTTTTTTCGCGAAGTGAAAGGAAAAGGGATTTTGCTAGGGAAAAGTTTAAGGAAAGAAGATACAAGTACATATTCCGAATGATGATATATAAATCAAACATATATGCATGTCTGTAATGTCAGATGATGTATCTAAAAAGCTCTTAAGGGCCTGGCCACACGGGAAACTTTTTCTAGCTTTTTTGTCCAGTTTCGAGCGTTTTTAAAAGCTTCGAGCGATTTTGTGGCCACACGACAGGCGTCGAGCTTTTTTGAGTTGAGAATACTTCTGTAGGCATATATTAAATTTCGAACAACGACATAGATCTATGAAATCTGCCAAAATAAAGTTGTTATAAATTCATGTCCTCGCAAGTCATGTCCCCATCAAGTCAATTGCATTGGTTAATTCATTCGGGTTTTCGATGATATAATGATTCTATAATGTATAACCCAACTTTCGTAAATGGACATGGCATCGAAAGGAACCTTCCCCTTTATTTATTTTTAGGTTTAAAGTTAATTTAGATTCTATTAATTTGTTTACCTGTAAAATTGGTTATCTCCTCTTGATAAGTTTGTCACAAAATATCTATCCCCACACTCTTTATTTTCGTGTTATAAAAGAGAATGTAGAATCATCCCGCACAAAATTGAGCATTTTCCCGTTTCTCTTTAATAGAATGTATTTTTTTTTAATCTTCCAAATTTTAGAAGAGTCTCTTCTATGAGTCAATATCAAATCTTTGCTAGAATCTACAGCCTAAAAACTATAGGTTCTATGAACAGTTGGCACAAGTATGCACTGCTTTGTTGTTACATTTATACCAATTTAGGTGTAGAATATAAGTTCTATACTAAATGACACTATCATGAATTAAATGCTAAAGGTGTCGAATAAGCACATGGACTTTCGGAATAGAATAGTGTTTGTTTATATCAATATGTTAAAATGTTGATTCTATGATAGATCTGTACAAGATAGTAGATCTTCTTGATTCGATCGATGGACGTTGAAACATTGGAAAACTATTGGCTATGTAGACTACACAACAAATATAGATTCTAGGTCAAAGCCTATGTGCGAATTTATAATTAAACATGAGAAATGTTTTAATGATTAGCGTTCACGGATAATTTTCCAACATAAAATATCTTGAAAGGAAAAACAAATCTTAATGCGTTTTAAAAAGCTTGGTGCGTTTTTAAAAGCGTGATGCGGTTTTTAAAGGTCTGTTAAGTACGAAATATTCGCCCTTAAATTTTCGCGCTAAAATATTTACAAATTGAAAATACGGTATATGAATGATTGTTTTATCTTGTTTGTTTATTTTTATATGAAAAAATGTTGTGTTGTTTATCATGTGTGAAAGTTTGGTTGCATTATGACTTATTGTTACTAAGATATTGCATTATTTGTGAAAATCGCGGCGATTTTCACTTAAGGTTCAATATCAAAGCAACTATTAGTTGTAATGCAACCATACTTTCACACATGATAAACAACATAACATTGTATCATATAGAAATATACAAACACGACACAACAATCATTCATACATCGTATTTTCTGTTTGTAAATATTTTAGCGCGAAAATTTAAGGGCGAATATTTCATACTAAACAGACCTTTAAGCGTGAGATTTTTGAAAACGGCTTGCTTTTTCAACAAAAATCGTCGAGCGTTTTCCTTTTGTTGACATTGGTTTGAATGGCAAATATCAATTGTCTAAATAAAACAGCTTGCCG
>LQRL01126887.1:0-12697 GCA_001703475.1 Hydroides elegans
GTTTCCTGCGCTTATCTGCGTACGAGAATCCTCAGATTCCTTCGGATTATCCGCAGGAAACCGCGTATGCCTTCGTCCATTAAAGCGGTCACTGGTGTAGCTGTAACTTTTAAGTTGTTGTTTTTTTCCAGACCAGACATTTAGTATGCGCTATGAATATGCGTGCTCCATATCATTTTTAATGATGAACAAATAAGAAAACCATAATGCAAATCATTAATTACAGTAACAAATAGAATTTTCAAACACAACGAATTCGCAGTCAAAGACATTAAAAATACAAATTTTGATTTTTTTTTGCAAAGAAACTTTGGTAGGCCAGTCTCATTTGGACCGCACATTTGTGTCTCAAAAAAATAATAATCACAGCAAAATTATACCTAATACATTGACTACACAGAACAACTTAACTAAAGTAATGCTTGCATGTTTTACCACTCAATACGCAAGAACTGGGATTTTGGGAAACTTTAGATGATGAATTGAAAACGTCAAAGGAAAACATATACTATTTAAGAAGGAAACCTTTATCCATTGATATGATGTAAAGACTAATCTAATATTGATGCAAAATGAGTAATTTTGTAGAAGACGTTATTCATCATAAGAAAATTTCCTTCACTGCGGATTTAGTTCATATTCCTATTCGAAAAGTTAATAATAGCAATTTTACCGGAGTAACTATGCTGATTTACGAAATGGAAAATTATAAAGGAGATCCATAAAATCTTGTCATTGCAAACTGACCACTTATTTGGCTCCATTGCGTCGCGATAAATGGTGTTCAAAATGGAACAATTACTAGACTAGAAATGGAGGCAAAACTTATCGCGGTCATATTTTACATATATACAAATCCGATATTGATATTTAATTTCAATCTTTTTATTCTTTTTATTTTTAAGGTTTCTATCATTAAATATTTGGCAAAAATACGCATAAAAATAACAGCACTGATATTATCTTTAATGGTAAAGTTGACTGTTTAAATAATAATGCAGCAAACAATTTTTATGTAATTAACTGTACAATTTACATTATTTATGACAACTTCAATTCTTGGGATAAAACATATAAACCATTTATCAGGCTTAACAAATCACAAATGAGTTATATAAAAATGCCTATCATGAGAGATCATGAAATAAAGTCTAGAATCTATTTACTTCAAAATTCACTGTACGTCAACGTCAATATAAATTAATAAGTGAATAAAGTGAACAAAGAAAATAGTGAGAATAGTGGTTGAAGAATCTGATATTCCCAGGAATTCAACAGACATAAGCAACATGAACTCGTATGACAACGATTTTTGTAATAAGTGAATACAACAAACCCATCTAATCGCATACTCATTTTGGCTTAAACGAGCTACATGTATTCATGGTACATTGTATTTACAGGGTTCGACATAAGCACTCGCCAACTCGCCATGGCGAGTGAAAATTTCGTTTGGCGAGTACGGCCTGAAAGTCACTCGCCAAAATGGCGAGAATGAAATTCGGGCGAAAACATTTTGGCGAGTACAAAATGAAAGTTACTCGCCAAATTTTAATTTGCACTCAGATATTTATACCAATCACATTTATTTCAAACATCGTTTATATCTATAAATATCGATGAAAATTTCGCTCGCGCCTTCGGCGCTCGCAATATAAGTATAATATGGCAACGTTATATCAGCATCAATACTTCACGATCTTAAAACTATGAAAAACTGGTTCAATATGAAATTATGTATTACTCAATTTAACCAAACATCAAGTAGTTCTAGTAATGATGGTACAATAATTAAACATTTATAAATTTCAAATTTTTTTTATTTGGCAGAGTCTCTTTTTATATCGTGATTGCTATTAAAACACTGTAAGGGGAGTATGATTTAAGCAAATCTTGACCGACTCGTTGAAAACCGCCAGGTTGTTTAGAAAAATAATTTATTTTAGAAAAAGTAGTAATTTTGTTAAGGGTTAACAACAGATGGTCCTGAATTACCTAATGTTGAAGCTTCACATGTGTTTTTAATGAAAAAAAAAGTTGCAAAGGAGACCTAAAAATCCTTAAATGTAACGATTTTGTTAAAATATGCATATTTGGATTTGGCGAGTATAAAATCAAGTTACTCGCCATATTGGCGAGTACAAAATCTGTTTGGCGAGTATGAAATCGAAGTCACTCGCCAGTTTGGCGAGTATGAATTTTTTCTTATGTCGAACCCTGTATTTATATATTGAAAGAACACAGTATTACAGTCAAGTAGCGTTGAGGTATTATTTGAACAAACTGTGCCAGAGTTGTCTCATACAAAATCAACTAAAATATCGACAACCGAGTGAATATTTATAATCGGGAAGGATTTTCTTCGGTGCCAGTTAGTTGTCTTTTAAGTTTTGTTTCATTTATTCTCTTTCTGGGTCAACCAAGAAAAGAGGAAAGATATAAAGCTTAATGAATAGCCGGGCGCAACGATAAAGCCTTCGGGAATCCATGGTTCTTCCTTCTTGTGCCATTTCGTGGACATCAAAGATAGATGTGTCTGTCCTGTGGCCACATCATGTGAACATCACCATAATGGAATTTCAAGATAAAGCGACGTCTTAAGGGGGAGACGAGAAGAGAAGCGCTTTATTGTGTTAGCTGCCTCTTCGCACACGGCACTCATCAAGCCATTGCGAATGCTAAATGGATTCTGTGGCAAATGGCCTTATCCTTATTCTCTCACTTATATAGAAAGGGGAATATCCTAATATAGGACATTTCTATTTTCCTTTGAAAATTTTCCTTTAAAAACTTGAAACGAACAATGACTTGATAAAAAATTATCCAATCTCAAAAATAGCTCGTGAACTCCAATTTTGAATTATATTTGAATGGATTCATATGACCAACCTGGCACAGCTTTGACAACATTAATTTATTTTATTTAAATAGAAACGTTGACTAAGCAACACAGTATCGACATCAATGATCATTATCGGTGTTCTTGATGTGCAGACCTACGAATCACACACTGTAACCTTTACCCTTCTCTTTTGATATCTTAAAACGAGTGGAAAATCGTCACTTAAGGCTTAAGGTCCGGACCGTATCCATACTGCCGTTTAACTGTTTTATCGATTCGGTTTACTTGTGAAGCAATTTATTACCTGCCATTCAGTAACAAAATATATCCTTCATCAAAGTATTGCAAATTTATGCAATTGTGCCAAACATGTTGCTATTTTTTGTTAAATAAACCGTTTGAAAGAGTTCAATGTCAAAATTGAAGAGAAAGATTCGTTTTTCCTCGTTTCATCAGTATCTTCAAGCAATCCACATATTGGCATCACAATCAAACACATTCGGTTTCCTAGATTACATATATCTGAACTTCTTGATGACATCATTGCCTAGATCCGCCACAAGTACATGTCCATCTCCCGTGGTCGCCAGTCCACCTGGCCTTTTGAGTTTATCTCCATGACTATCGAGGGCGAACCTCAATTTGCCGTCTAAGTTCATGAGCAAGACACTCGCCCCGTGTTTGTCCTGATGCGTTGCTAGGATGCTCCCGTGCTTATCGACCGTCACGCCTCCATAGCGACCGCGCGTAGGGGCGCCCGGGAGTTCTCTCAAAAACTGCCCCGTCCGCGTAAAGAGCTGCAAGCGGTGATCGCTGACTAGAATGTTGTCTCCATGCGCATACACACACGTGACATGCTTGAGCTGCCCCGGCGCATCCCCACGTGACCCGACCTCGCGCAGGAACCCGCCCTGCGCGTCGAACACCAGCAGCCGCCCCAGCCCGTTGTCAGCCACGATGATCTCGCCGCGCCCGTTCACCGCCACCGCCACGGGCTCCTGGAAGCGCTGCGACGTGAACTTGAGAATGACGTCACCGGTCTGTGTGTTGAGTTCGGTCACGTGACGCGTGCGCCAGTTGGTGACGACGAGAGAGCCGCGCGGCGTCAGGGCCAGCCCCGTGCCGCTGTGCTCCTCCAGGCCGTGTTTGGAGAGTTGCGAGTGGAAGGAGAGGTCCGAGGGGTTCAGGATCTGCACGCGACTGTTACCTGTCGGCAAAGGCATAAAACAATGTCAATTATATACTAACAAAAACTAGAACGTTAGTGACGCTTAATCCCTTTGGATTTCAACAGTTTTACACGCGACTGTAAACTAGATCAAGGCCAACCATAATCGCTATAGGAATGATTCATTGTAATAGAGAGCTAAGTAAATTGATTTAATCTTGCGCGTCCACATGGTTGACCTTTGCTTTATATCAATATTTAAATGTTGCAAGCTTTATTAATTGTGTTCAACGAATCATAAATGTTGTTTCTCTGCACTCGATGCAACAGACTAGGCAGATTAAGAAAGCAATATGGACGCAGCTTACCGGTGTCCAGCACCATAACAGAGTCAGCAGATGCCATAACAACGCCCAGCGGCTGCACGAATTGCAACTCTCCTACACCACGTGATCCAACCTAAAAACCGATAAGATATTGAAAGTCAAATATCTTTTTAACTGAAAAGATCTATGAAGGAAGAATTTAACATAACATTTATTCCAGAACAAGGAAAAGGAAATATTCAGTTAATAACATTCAAATTTATAGAAAGCTTGGGGGTTTGCTTCTCATTCAAAACAAGTTTCACGGTTTCTGATTATGATGATAAAGAAATAAATCACATTCAGACAATTTGTGAGAACTATTAAGCCATTACCTTTGCCACGGGGTTGTGGTGCGGCGTAACCTCACACACAAGCGGGCTCTCTCCGATCGGCCTGCCAAATATTTCGATGTTGAGCGTGTGTGTGCCCGGATTGTTCGGAGTGAAGCACACGCTGTATTTGCCGCTGTTGTGATCGTGCACCGAGCATTCCAGTTCGTCGCCGTTTTCATGAATCACCTGTATTGTATAGTGGGATCATTGTTTATTTTCAAATTATAACGTAATGTAGGCCAATGCTTGCGAATAGATAAACGGATTCTACAAATACGTGGTAAGACATACATGTATGTATTGAGATTCGCAGAGAGTTAGAAAAGTAATATAAGTGAGATTCATTATGCTTAAAAAGAGGCTTTTTTTTTAGTTTCCTGAACCGCTATCAACGTTCTCGTTTTGGTTATAAACTAATATATATCAAAAGTGTTCTATATATTGTAAATACAGCTTATTTCTTGTCGCTCTAAGCATCATCGAAAAACAAGTTCCAACATTGGTTGGAGAAAGACAACCCATTAACAACTAAAACTGAATTACCCAAGCCCCACATTGTCCCCAAGTGTAAAATAACATTTGCCGACAGAATCTCATTAGACAATCAACTGCAAATATTCTAGTGATCAAGAGCAAAGTAAAAGTAGAACTCTTAAGTGGAAATTCGGTTGCTGAGTCCGAATCAATAGCAGCTTGTGTGCACCCGGTTACTGAGTGCGCTAATGATTGAATTTACACCAAGTAATTTCCTCAGCTCTATCGATTCGAATGGGTATGTTTTCGTATGACCTCAGGATTTCCCCTAAGTAACCGATAATGAACTTTACACTTTACTTTCAATAGTCTTGTTTTCTTATTGTGAAGGAAGTACAAATCACATATAGATTTGTGAACGGTTTAGGGATAGGAAGTGTTAACATTTTTACTGTAATTGATAGTTACTTAACCTTTGTATTCAGAACGCGTAGTAAAATAACTAAATATTAAGCCAAATAAATATAAACATTTTTTATCAAAATCAGGAAGATCAGCCTTTTTTCTTCTTACCGATGCAGTGATGGGATCAGACCCACTACTCCTTGGGTTGCCATGGTAGTCGACCGTAGCAACCGTGGCACAAGCGGGCAGGTGAAGGGTGGGCGGCTCAAGGGCGGCAGTACACAGCGCCGGGAATGTCTTGCTGATGCGAATGCGACCGAACGAGTCGAGCGCGGCCTTGAGATCGAGGATGGCCGAGTTGTGCGTGAATTCCAGCTTCACGAACGCGTTCTCGCGTGGTTCCACGAGATTCGAGGACATGTCCAGTTTCTCGTTGAGATCGGCGATTTTCTTGGTGATGTTGCGAACCTCCACCTGTGAGATAATATGATATCTAAAGTCAATTAAAATTAACGTGAGATCAACTCGTAAATGTTATACACAAAGTGTGAAAAATCATTTTAAGCAGGCAAATACTTCACTATAATGAAAGCCAAAATCTAGTTTTTTAAGTGTGATACATGTTCATTGCTCGACCATGTCCTTCCTGGATTTGCCAGGTTAATCACAAGCCATCAGCAACCACAATTCACAAAAAATAGAGACGGTTGTAAGAAAACCCTTACCTGTTGCTGCAGCCCTGTGCACTCTGCCTCGACGCGCGCCTTTTCGTTCTCGATGATCGCGAGCTGCTCCCTCAACACTCGCTTCTTGTCGTCACAGACCCGCTGCACCGCTTTGATCAGTTCTCGCCGCCGGTCCTCGACCACCGTAAGGAGTTCTTCGAAGGTGTCGGTGATGGTGTCGAGGCAGGCTTCGCTCGAGGCTTGTACTTCCTCGATCTCGCCAGCGACGACCTATAAAGGGAACAATGAAAGTTGACCTTTGAATCTAGGTGGTATTTCACTTTTTTACTTCTTGGCGCTAGAGCACAACCACAAATTACAGATTACAAATGCTTAAGAAATAGGGGGAAATATAAGTCTTCTTCAACAAGATGTTCAACGGATGGTTTCCCGTCTCAAGATTAGACTAGGTTTCTGTTTGTAATAGAATTAAAACCAGTTTTAGATTGAGAAATTGGCCCCAAATGTATGATTATCCAGATATATTTCTAAGATGACATTTTATCAGTGCAGCCGAAAAAAACTAAGCAAATTAGTACACATCTTGGGATCTCTTTTAATCCCCTTCCCTTTCTCTCACAATTTCAAACTCCTGAATGCCTCTTTACCTGCGCCGCTCGGTCGAGGTTCTTCATGCACTGCGTGGCCTTGTAGAGCAGGATTTCGGACATGCGCTTGATGGCGATGCTGAATGGAATCACCGTGTGAGCAGACGCCCCGCGACCGTTGTGAGAACCACCTAAATGACAAGAGACGAAATGATATTATCTAACTTAATTAGAGGCGACACCGAAACGTCAAGGTGACAAAGGCTACTCGCGTTGTTATTTTACAAACAATATCAGCGGATCGGATCCCGTATATCTGGCTTACTGATCAAGCAAATTGAACAACGCTAGATTGCCACGGCCATAAACCAACACAAGCTTGATAAGCGCAAATTGACAGACGATGAGTTCATGATATATTCATTTTGGCAGAAAATAAGTCATTTTAATGCTCAGATGCATTCTAACCCATAAATAGTACGATTCCTTATTCCACCCAAGCTGTTTACAAGTAAATTTGTTATTTCAAAATAACCCCAACTCACCGGTACAATCCTGGCAGAAGACCTGATCACACGACTCGCAGAACATCAATTCCTGCGCGGGATGCAGCGTGCACTTGGGAATAATATCCCTCCGCTGCCGGGCCATGAGATCCAATAACTGATTCACCAGAAACGAGGGCGGGAATGCGGCCACCCCTCCGGCCGGCAGAGGGACGGTGCCGCGACAGATGGGGCAGCGAATGGCGTTGCGTTCGCGACTCGCTGCGACTATATGTTCAAGACATGGCCGACACACCGTATGTGAACAGGGCAGCAGTTTGGGCGGGTGCTCGGCGCTGTCGTAATTGCACAGACACGTGCCGCAAGTGAGAAATGAGTCGTGGAAGTCCTCGTAGTTAATGGACACGGTCTCCACGACGGTCGAGGACATGGCGCTGCGCGTATCTGTAATGTGAAACATCAGTTCGGGTTGGTTGTTGGTGGCTTTTGAGTTTCGTCCTCTCAATCGGTGCGTTCTATGTGTCTCTCAAAACACGCGGCCAGCACGTGGTGAGTGAGAGTCTATAAGGAATCTACAACACACGAAACAACACACAGGCACGTGACACAAAACATGCTACTACGGAATCTACATAATCTAAATACAGTGATCGGACGACAACAACAAAATTATATGATGCAAGAATATTTGTTACTTTTAAATTAAGCACAATCTAGTTGGAAGAAAAATTGAAAGATGGTAGACCCTGATATCGAAGCAATATCAGGACTAAATTTAATAATGGAGTTTTATCAACAGTAACAGTTCATATAATATCAAGAAAAATAGATAACTACAAATATTCCTGCATATGGTTCAAAGATTTCAAAAAATATTATTTCAAATACTTAATTCAGTTCTACCAAAATTATAATCGAAGACTTAGTTTAATCTTTTAAAAGTGATTTATGTTCGTTAGAATTTTAACAAAAGCATTATTGATATTGTATAGTAATTTAGGGTTCCTTAGACGTTCATATGTTTTTTTTTTCATGTAAATACAATGTTACTAAAACAAAGTATTTGCAAAATTGCAAAATCACTACCAATTTTACGGAGGTGTACTATTTTCAAAATCATCTAAAGATATTTATTAAAAGATAGAATTCTCAAATAAAATCATGTCACTTCTACATTTCTTCATGGTATTTTAGGTCGAAAATAATCATAAAATGACTCTTTAATCCCATACAAATCTAGCACAAGGGGATATTAACCTATATTTCTAACAAAGAATAAACTCGAAAATAGAAAATGCTGCCAAAGTTAACATTAGGACTTGAGGGACCTAATTACGGATGAAAACATTGTTTTATCCTTGTTTTATATCCTAAAGAAAGTTTACTTTTCGGATTGATAAATTATTCATAGACAACAGATTAGTGACCGCTAAAACGTTCATCGGCTCTTAGACATAAGAGGGGTAAATCCTATTTTCTTATCTTAAATTCCTTTTTAATTTTGAACAACATTTTAACGGAATGACATAGAAAACCGTATCCATGTAGATAGTAAAAATTACAATCAAATTAAGACATTGGGCAAATGAAAGAAGCCTTAACCTTCTAAACTAATGTATTTCAATTATCTGTGAAAGATCTAGCATAAAATTAACACGAAAGGCTAATATAACATCAACACGCAAATTTACAACAAGTGATAATATAACTTGATCACTCATGTGTCTTAAATAAAGTAATCATGCAATCTTAAACACTCGATTATTCCATCATTTTAAAGATATGAGCCAAATTCACGTTTGATGTTTGTTAAATCAAATGAAATATTATATCATCTACTTCAAATTGAATTTCTAACATTGAAGTTTGTGTACGGAACAGGTTTAGAACACATATTGATTCTTCTAGATCCCAAACATTCAGCTTATGATTTATCATTATAATACAATATCTATTCTGTTCCTAATTCAACTAAAATTGGTTTTCGTGAAATGTGAGTTCATACGAAAAAAAATCGAACGATAGTTATTCGTTAACCTATTCTGTTTATAGCCATTTCCTTTATATCAACGTTACAATGCGTATCTAGTACTTCATATATTTCCCAAAATACAACTTCCGAAAGCACACACCGAGTACGTACCTGGGTCGGACGGGAGTGCCAGTGGATGCCTTGCCCCGCGGGGCCAATCAGCTTCCGCTCTGTGGGGTCACGTGTTCAACACCTGCTCCATGCATCTCTCTAAAAACACAGAAATGGATAAACATGTAATACACGTTATCAAATCATTTGAAAAATATAACAGCATGGTGTTTGCTACATGCGTATAGAGGAAACGACTCAAGTTTAAGTGTTTACCTTACAGGTTTGATTCGGAAACTCAATGATTTACTTTCATTTAGAATATATATTTAAAAAAAACGTTTTCTATGAATTCAACAGTCCGTCATATGCCCATCAAACCCACAACAAAAACAATGATTACTTAAGTCAAACAAAATTTCACAAATAAAAGCAAAATTGAATGACATTCAAATAAGGAAGGAAGGTAATTTAAGTAAGTTCCTAGAAAAACGCCTGAGGTTCAGCAGTTTTCAGGGTCAAAGTTGAAAAGTCATAACAAATCGACAATGGTCTAAATGAATATTGGTTTGACAGTTGAATCCTTTTCACAGCAACACAAATACGTAACAGCGAGAATGTCTTTGCGAACATCAAATCATTTCACAAATGCCATGGTTACTTTACTAAATGTACAGTTATTGTTACAACTCGTTATTCTCGTTATTACCTTTAGAGTATTGATTTCGATACAAATATGTTAAATTTGCTAAAATTCTTAGGCTAATAATATCCTTTCGTCCACTTAATTTCAATAATAACTAAATCGCCTTCAATTTATGTATATGTATTTCAATAATTTATAAAATATCCATCAATTTATATATTTAACTACATGAAAATAGTTTCAATAAAATTTATGCATGCATTTTATGGAACCCTATATGAATGGTTCGATAGCTTTGCAAATATGAAGCGAACACGCCACACACTTACATGATCTCATCAATCAACTTTTTTCTGCTTATTCTAGCCTTGAAATATTTGATAGTGTGTTAAGCAATATTTCCTTAAGACGAGGTCATTCCATTTACATTTCAACTATTGAATAACTTGAACATATTAAAGCTGATTTCCTTCTCTGATTTCCTATAATCGCAGCTGAGTACAATGGGCTGTGTTGTGTTTAACAGTCACTATCGTTTTCACCAAAAATGCGAGTTTTGTTAATCCTGAGTGTTGCATGTGTCAAGCCTTCGAAAATGATGTTTTAAAACATCCTTGTGTTATTAAAGCCGGTTATTAATAGCTATAACATTTAATAACCGAGAATGTCAGATATATTTTCATAAGAAAATGTCTTTTTCTCATCATTCTGATTTTCAATACAAAGTCCACGATTTAATTTAAGATTTATATTTTTCTTCACAAACATCACGTGCATGCACAAAGAAAACCAGCAAAATCACAAAGGAAATCAATCTGCCGGTATACGTTTTCAGAGTTTTTTACCACACCAAAGTGCTCAAATTACCGAGTCAATACACCAGAGCACAAAAAGGCGAGAAAAGAAACAAATAGCTTACTTATGTCATATAAGCCACTGTTTTATCTGTTGCGATAAGGGTTATCAAATGACTCGTACACATTTTTTGCTCCTTTTTTTAATAATAAGCATATGATGATCCAGAACAAGAAATAAATCGAGCTCCCCGTAGTTGGAAACACGATATTTGACGCTTTATCACGGCATTCTATCGGCAGCTATCACCATATAGCGAATCGCATGGCCGATGCAAAACGATCCAAAACAGGCTGTTGGCAAAATGAATAGCCATCTTCAGGGCAGCCTATGGATTAATAGTATGTTATGTATGGCTATCAAGTACGAATATTAATTTAGAGTCAGAAATAGTGTATGTATCCAAAATATATGTCTACACTTACGTCAGTCAACAGCACATTATCCGAATTCTGAGATCAGCCTAAATTTATTCGAGTCAAATTAAACCTTTAGGACTGGTGTAATCCTGCATACATTCAGAAATAAGTTTCTTGTCTAAACGCAGTTCACTGTTAAAGGAACAAGGAACCATTAAATAAACTTGATTCCTACGACTATTAACTACCAATGTCCAATATCAATATTTACCGTTCTGGTGACAAAACAGTTAAGTCATCGAAATCCGTGTTCTATTTTATTAGCGCTTGATATGTAGATTAGGGTCAACACTATTGTGGGATCTTATATGTCAGGATCGGTGAAAATAAGCTCTTTGTCACATGTCGAAGTCAAAAGACGTATAAAAGAGCGCGAATACATTCGTATTGTGTATTGTTTTATCGCAAAATCTATGGTCAGACCATAGGAAGTGGTTATATCATATCAGGAACGGAAATCATAAAATATTCCTCGTATACTTATATTACATACTTTCAATAGACAACAACCATTTATCTACAAGATATCTTTCATTCAATAGCTAAATTGGACTCTCAAATCGAGGGTATGACCTGATGTTTTTGTAGAAATATGGATAAATTGATAACCAATTGATTTATTGAATGATTTGTTTCCCACTATATTGTCACTGATGATCAATACTACCACACTTTGTGGAAATTATTGCGAGTGAGGGTTGACTCATAAAACCACATAAACGATTTGTAACTCACATCAAATAGAGATTGTTTCTGCTTAGTATTATTCCACTCGATTCTGCTATGAGTTCCTCATTTAAACGCGTAAAAAACCCTATATTTGTCTCGCTGTCATAGCAACTATTGAAATCATGAACATATTAAAATTGCCACAAGCTCCACTTGAAGCAATACACTGATAACGAAATCGTCGAGATCATGAAACACGTTTTCGAGTACGTTCATGCAATGGCCGAGGGGCAGGTTGACGGGTCGACTCTGTTAATCAGCGATAATGGAGCTTGACAACATTTCATTTAACACACATATACAGTAGAACCTCGTTAACTCGAAGTGCTCGGGGATTCAGATTTACTTCGAGTTAACCGGGAATTCGAGTTAACCGTGTTTTCTAGGTTTCAACTGCGTAAGGTCACAAATAATGAGTTCTATGTATATCAGGTAGATATGTTATAAAATGGTAATTTGAATGGGGATACACATATTAATGAAAAGGAAATCATCCCAAAAACGCAAGTTTCATTTATTTCATGATTTTCTCAATAAATAGAATATAGCCAAGGACATTCAGAATACATTTCACTTTTTAACTTGTGGATATCGATG
>LQRL01126895.1:0-16388 GCA_001703475.1 Hydroides elegans
AATAAGGCGATACAGATATATTAATCCGTACATCATCTGCGCGACGCAGAAACAATGACGGAAGTTGTGGAACGGGTTGTTGCGGTAGTTCTCTTGCACGTACAGCTGAAATGCAAGATAGTTATATATTTTTATATAGTATCATTTCACAGATGGATCTTGCCGTACATCAAATGGGCCATACACAAAAAAAAAACACAATGGCGGAAATTATGAAGCGGTTTGTTGCGGTAGTTTTCTTGCAGCTAAAAAGAAAGATGGGAAATGTGAGAAAACGGATATAACTTAAGCAAACATCATTGAAGAGCACCTCACGAGCTGTTCCCCAAAAAGCTGTTCCCCATCAATTTCCAGCTGGCTTGGAAATTTTGAGAAAATGCATTCTAGCTTGGAGATTTGAGCAGTTTGAGGAACACCTTTTTTGATAATTTCTCAATTTTCATAATTTTTAGTGAGAATAATTATTTCAAAGTTGCTTAAACTTGCTGGTATTTATCTAATAAACTGTAATTTGCAAGATAAAAAACATTATTTGGTTATATTGAACATTTAAATTTCGCAAAAGGTGTTCCTTTTCTGTTCCAAGCTGGCTAGAAAAGATGAAACAGCGCAGCTGGCTTGAAAAAAAGGAACACCTTTTTGCAAAATTTAAATGTTCAACAACAATTATTTTGTTGTTCTTCGTAGTTGTAAAATTGATTTAAGTTGATTTTACAACTTTTTGAAAAATATGTCGTGGGGTGTCCTTCATCATTGCCAGACGCAAAAACGGTGGCGGAAATTGTGGAACGGGTGGTTGCGGCAGTTACGCACAGCTGAAATGCAAGGTATACAATTTGAAAACATGAACATGAACGGTTCTTACCGCTTGTTTTTCCTAAGCATTTTTGCATTTATCAGTTATGATTATAATGTATTTGTCGTTAATTGTTTATGCGGTGATGATTTACCATTAATGCGTTTACAATGAGAGTTTATAAACGCACCAGATATAACACTAATAAAACAAAAATGCCGTTAGTAATTTTTGAAGGATAGTTCTATTACAGGTATAAGGGTCTGGTCACATTCACGAATATTTTTCCCTTACAAGTCATATTTTCAAATGAATTGCTATAGATCCTATTTGAAGATGCCCTTACAAAGCTGGAAGCACCGAATGTATTTTTACTCGTTTTCAGACACGTGCTCACAGGTAATGAAGAACGTCAAGGAATGTTGTTTACACATATTTTCTTTTTGAAGTCAGAGATGAAAGATAATTAAGGTTTAATTAAATTAATAACAATTTATGAAAGAGAAAAAAACTCGAGCAAAGCACATCACGAGAGTGAAAGATCAGAGAGAAATTTAATTACTTTATCTTTGAGGTAACAATAGAATAGAATAAATTTACGTCGCTATGGCAATCGTATTGATGTGCGTTTTCATAGATTCCCCTGTTAAATCATTACATCTGTTTTTATATAACAACTTATAAATGAGTACAAATATGAAGTATGCATATCCGGATATCGTTTACTATTAGCATTGCTTTCAGACAATATTGAGAAATGTTTTCATCGAAATGTAACTTAGGCGGCGGTTACATAAAACCGGAGAGGCGATTTTCACCGCTTTTCGTTGTTCTAGAATTCGCAAGGTACGATTATTCTGTCGGTAACTGAGATTTCATTTACAACGAAAAAGAGTGAAAATCTCCCCTCCGAAATCTCAGCTTGCGATTTTATGTAACTAGTAACTAGTAACTACATCCTTAAACTGGATTTAAATAAAAAATATAAAATATGCATTGGAGCACGAGATAAACAAGGAGCGTCAGCTCTTCCTCTGTTCTACTACATCCCCTGCATAAGACGGGACGCTATTAGAGACATTCCAGTATAGGTTTCTCTATATTATATCGTCATTTCAATACGTACTAGCCATCGCTTCAGAGTAACTGGGTTGATGTTGAATTCCTGCACCAAGTCAAGCTCGTGGTACATATGCTCCAGCAAACTCAGCATCTAGATAGATAAGAAATATTACATAAAATATCATTATGATATATATCGAAACTCTTATAATTCCAAGCACTCAATGTTTAAACATATATTGAACTGGCACTAAAGCTCGCGTCGATCCGTGTATGTAACATTCTCATGAGATCAATCTCTTTTCTTGTAAAAGATATTCTGGCTTCTAATGACATTTTTAATGATTAAAGATTTTTTTTTAAATTCGATACTGACTTACTTAATTAGATACTGACTTTTTGTCATTTTTTTCCTTGACAGTAGGATAACAGTTAATTTATCACCTAAAATCTCAGAGTCATGGCAGATCTATAGATTCGATATATTATTTGTGTTCTATAATGTTACCTCGTTGGGTTCCCAATGCCAAATGTCAAAGGTCGGTTTCTTCAGGTAGTCCACTGTTTCTTGTGATAAGGTATACTGTGACAAAAAGAAACGAAACGGGACATTTAGATATTGCGTCACAAAAACAGGAATTGTTGTATAATCGAAACTTCAATGAAAGGTTTTATGCAACATGTTTAACGTCATCAATATCATATATGAGATGAAATTGTCAATTCATTAGTTTTCACACCTTAAAACAAAATTTTACGTCATTTATAAATATGAATTATATAACACATATCAAAGTACGAACCGATTAATTAAAGTATCAGTAAATGTGTTCGCGTCATTCAAATGATTTATATATCTTAATGAAAATATGTAGGATGTATATTCAAAATTTGTCATGGGTATTTAACACTTTGATCAGGAGATGCTTTGGCTTAAGGATGTTGATCAAAGCCTTAATTTATGTAAGGAATTATTTGACGCATTTCTTTTTATATAATATTTATATTTCTACATTAGAACAAAAACAAAATTGATATTTATTACTAAAAATACATGTATTTACTTTAAGTTTCGTCACGAAAATTCATTAAGTTAAGTTTGATATATATGTATATCCTTCTTTCTAACAAACTAAAACTAATTTTACACAGGATTTATATAAATATCTCAGAGAAAATGCATAAACTGCAGACATGTTATTACATATATTTTGTCATATTTTTGTAACTGATTTAATGTTAAGTTCTTAATGTATTGCAAAAGTGTAACTAAATATCAAATATATTAGTCATACAAAAATTGAATTCAGACTGAATGTAAGACACACACAAAATGCAACTTTAATATTCTATGTCAGAGAAGTAGATACAATCAAAAAATATATTTTTTTTTCAAATTGAGCTCAATAATAAATTCAATAATATCATGAATGTGGCGTCCAATAACAAACGTTTTACCCACCATGAATTATCGATTACAAAAAAATGGAGCATCAGTTAGTTTTAATAAAAAGAAAGAATAAATCAAAATAAATAAAATTAAATAATGAAAGGAACATCTATTTCTCAAGGGCAGCTTTGTTCTTCATTGATTATACATTATTCGGAATGCAACAGAAAGGAACAGCCATGCTGGTTCTTAATTCATTCAAGAAATTTTAGAAATATGAAAAATAAACAGTATGCAAACTTCTTCGCTAAACTCCCGTTATACACTACGTATATGTAAAGATTTCTATGATTATGCCCATTATAAAATATTTTCCCTAAGCCCAATAAAGGAATAAAGTGCATGTTTGCTGAGCAGGGATTATTCAAAAGAACCATCTAATTATAACCATTTAATGCATAAAAATAGTCAAAGATGCAAACATTCTATAAGCGTAGATATAAAGAGTTTGAGTCTATGAATGAATAAGAATTATATGAGTAAAAGACATCCGGTTAGTATGATATCATGCGCTGAGGAGTTAAAATTGCTCAAAAGTGTGTAAAGGAAAGAACCGTCGATAATAAGTGATTAAGAATAAACCATTAGAAAAAAGCATACCTTCTGAAAGTTGGGTACACCCTTTGTACTATTTATTTCCTTAACCTCCGTATGTGGTGGACTATGTTTAACAAATAATTACAGCTATAACATCTACATTTCTATCGTAAAATTATGTACATTATACATCATGTTATATACCGAATAGATTCTATGGGTATTCGGTCCATTATTTACAATCACTCACTAAAATAATAAAATTATAGCCCACTCAAAATGTTGCAAACAATAATTTAGATAACGACAAACAACAGTTTTCTCAAAATTTATACCACAATAACATTTGACACAACATCTGTACACAGGATATAACCAATACAAAATTAAAACGATAGGTAATAAAGGTTCAGAGCATGGTCACATGGTAAGCTTCTTTTAGTATCTTTACCTAACAAACCTGTGTTTTGAACAGAGCATTTGAGTCCTTATGGAAACGGAAACATGCCTAGTTTTTCATAACGGAACGAGTTTGTTTGAGTTTTTTATAAGGAACATGAAAAACAAGGTTTGCTGAGGAGAAAGCTTCAAAATCACCCCATGTGGCGATACATTTATATAGTTTTTTACATGGATTCCTCACGCATACACAACATTCACACAACACAAGGACGTCACATGAAATTTCCTCTACAATGAAAACACTCTATACATTGGCATTTTGGATTTATTTACAGTTGTTCAGCAAACAAATTCTTATATATTACCTTTGGATAAGAGGGCACGTCCCTGCGCATATTAATTTTGCCATCGTCACTTAGCGCGCTATAAAAATAAGTGAGATCGGGACCATAACTGCACGGCCTAACAGCAGATAGGTCAAACGAGGTCAAGCGCGCCCCAAAACGAGGTCACAGGTCAAAAGGTCACGTGATCAAGCGCGCAATGCATTGTGTGGGTTGTGTAGAGCAGGTGCGTGTGATGTAAACAACATGGAAGTGGGCGATAAAGAAAGAAAGAGAGAAAAAACAAAGAAACATATTAAGTAAGCATTGTGTATTATTCTATTGGAAGCGTATGAGTAAGCAGCGTGTATATTATATCATAAGCATGTTGGAAAGATGCAAATAACATGGTTTATACAGTAATCTACTACTCAATTTGAGATAACATTGTTTGATCATTGAAAGCAAGGTTTGATTGATACAGGGTAAACAAAAACTGATGCATTACTATAAATTATAAAACATTTGGTTGAAGCGAATTCAAAAATACATGCAAACTAGAAAGAAGAGTACCCCACGAGCTGTTCCTCAAAAAAGGTGTTCCCCACCAAATCTCAGCTGGCTTGGAGATTTTGAGGAAATTCGTTCTAGCTTGGAGATTTTTGAAGTTTGAGGAACACCTTTTTTAATAATTTTTTTTATTTTTGATAATTTATGAGAATAACTAATTGCAAATCAATTGTAATTGCTTGCAATTGTCTTATAACCATTTATTTGTATTATACAATAGGTGATTTAGTTAAATTCAACATTTTAATTTTTGCAAAAGGTGTTCCTTTTCTGCTCCAAGCTGGCTAGAAAAGGAGGAACAGCTCAGCTGGCTTGGAAAAAAAGGAACACCTTTTTGCAAAAATATTATGCCCAAAAAAGAGTATTTTGTTGTTGTTCGTCTTCATAAAGTTGTTTTAAGTTGATTTAACCACTTTTTGAAAAATGTGTCGTGGGGTGCCCTTCTAGAAACATATATTAAAAAGTATTATGAATATGTCTCATCATTATATTAGTCAATATATAGGTGAGCCTCGTTAAACCAAACACAGATACGCCAAAAAAGTGTTTTAACCGCAAATATTATGAAGTTCCAGCATCATCATTTTGGTAACGAAAGGTTAGGTTTAACGAGGGTTTGCTGTATATGTCATAATACCGAATTGGGAAATGCATTCTTAATATGATGCTTTATATATTATATCTATGTAGGTACATAAAGTACCATATAAATATTTCAACTGTTTTATTACATTCAACATCTAAAAGAACCATCTAAATAATGTTGATAATAGAAAACACGTAGTTGGATTTAAATATAAAATAAAGTAAAATATACATGCGCTTACTTGTTTACAAACATCAAGCTTATAATCAATACTATTTTTTCCTAATATTCCTTTATAACGTTAACAACTAAACTCTTAACCAACTTTTTTGAGAAATATGGATCAAAGGAATATTAAAGGAAAATGTGACAGCTAGCATTTGTTAGTTTTATTCTCACTTATGAATAATAAAACATTGTTAAAAATTAAATTGAATTTTAAAACTTTATTACTGTGACCATATCAATAATGCGATCTTTACAACATATGAAAATGGGAAGTGCTACCGTAGACATATATTTATTTTAGTTTTACATGTAACTACAGCGTATATGCAATTTATCACTAATATGTAAAAGTAGGGCCTGGCTATATTTGAAGCTCAATAAACTTAATACGAATTTAAACAATCGTTAAACTTAACTAGAAGTCTATGGTTGACAATTGCATAAAACGTAGTCGAACCCTAATCATTACATTAAAAACAATGTAAGAAATGTATAGACTACATATATTAAACCAAATACCTGCTTTAAAGTATCTACTTTTACAGTTGGTTATACAAGTATTTTGCACAAAGGCACATGGTCATAGCATGTCCATGACGGAACAAAAGTACTGGAATGATTCCCCTTGATATCAAATATACCGACCCATTATCGGCATATTACATAAAATGAAATGGTTATGTATTATAATATTTAATATCTTATTTCAATATAAAATGAATAGCAATATCAACGTACCTGAGTCGATTGTAGTCGACCATCTTCTTGTGAGCACTGATCAATGAGTCTTTGATTTCGGAAATGTCTTTCTTGCAGCGTTCAATCTCAACCAGTTTCATACCTTCACCTATTTGACAAAAAGTATAAATATCAGGATACATTAAATGAAATATCAACTGATTAAACACCGGTTGTAAAATTAAATAAAAAGTTGTGTAAAATTATCTAAAGATTAATCAAATTCTGATGAAATATGGCTGTCAAGCTATTTTTAAAAGACCTCCAGTGATATGAATAGGGGCGATAATCATCACACAATTAGCACGTAAGATAGGCGATGGGCAAACGCGGTCAACGTAGCAAAATACGTCAACATTTTCAAACGAGTTTTTGTTGAATCCAAATATAAATAGCTGTTTTAACGGTAAAATGTAATCTTACCGTCCAACCGGCGCTCCAAACTGGTTAATCTCTTTTCCAAAGAATGCTTGCTTTCCTCTGCTTTCAGAGCTCTGAAAACAACCAAATACCATGACTATCGAAAAGTTCAATAATTGTAGATGTAAGTCAATCGATATTCCAAAGCAATAAATAAAACGCAAATGTTTTTTTTTATTTCAGCCGGACACAATAATTTTTTTGAGAGAGCCCAAAAAGTGTCTTTAAGACTCATAGGAAGGATAATGTTCTATCATAAACAGTATATGTATATGATGGAGTATTAAGTGTGTAATATTATATTTGCATTATAATTTGAAAATAATAATTAAAATCCAAGATCATCTAACTCATAAGTTACCACTCTTTAATACAAATAATATACATGTATGATTTTGACGATTATAGATACTATGCCTAAAAAACCTACTTGTTGAATTGGTCAGCCACTTGCTTGAGCACCTCATGCAGATCTTCTTGGCCCCGAGAACCTGTCACAGCTGGGAAATGAAAATACTCAAAATATAAGAGTCAATGAAATGCATTGTAGAAATAGAAATAATAGATTAGCAGTTATTTAGTCCTAAGATATCTCCCTTATGACAGTGTTTACTGTTTAAAGTTGTTACATTGATAATATGCGAGTTCAATGCATTATGATCCATGAGCACGTCGATTTAACAGTAAGGTAACTTACGATTTTTCAAACTTTTATCCTTAGTGACAACAAGGCGATACGGTGTTCTGAAAGAGATTAATAGTTTTTGTTTTTCTTTTTATATGGACATATAGAATATGATGGAATATAAGAATGCCTTAGAATATATAAACGGTTATACACAACTTACTAAAAAACAATGTAATTGAATTAAAATGTGATCAAATATTATCTTAAATTACAATCAAATCATTATTATCTCAAAAACGTTTATTGGAAAGTGACGTTAGTAACAATAAATTAGAAACATAAAATCGAAAATAGTCACTTTATTTTAACTTGTTTATTTACATTCAAACATATAATAAAACATGCTTATCACAAAACGGATGAAAATAGTTGCTTACGACGCTGAGTTGGACGGCATTGAAGCGAAATTAGACTCATTGTCGTATAGGCATTCAGGTATATTTAAAGATATATTTATTAAACTGTGTTTAATGCAAAGAGTAGGCCACGAATAATTTCAAATGATACGAAAAGTTGATGCTTACGACGCTGAGTTGGACGGCATTGAAGCTGAAATGGTGACTTTAGCATCATGGACATTGAGCAGCGTGATGATGCTGCCTTGACTGAAAAATAAAAAAAATAATAGTACGAATTTAAGTTATTTAAGATATTCTTATAAATTTGATTGTTATCAGTTAATGCAATTAGGTTTACAGTTACAATATTATTCTGATAGTATTGGGCGAAGGCATCATGCAATTTAACCCAATTTGAAATAATGTGTTTCCTTTCTGTTCATAACTTTGCTAATGGCGAGAAACAGATTTGCTGACTTGAACTTACAGGAATATACAATGCATCGTTAAAGCATTTAAATGTTCAAAACAATTATGTTTTGCATATCTATGTATGTTGAAATGATTTAACAACTTTTCGAAAATACCGTTGCGTGCTCTTTCAAATATTTAAATTATGTCTTAAAGTTAATTTGCCTCAATACATTTAGTCAAGCCTACTAAACTGTGATTTTTTTGGCGGTTTCGGGTCTCTTTGACCCCTATTACATAGCAACCGCGAATTGGAACGAGATATTAAGTTACATGCATTTTAAAACACACGATACGCACATTTGTACGCACGTGTGTACTATATATAAATTTGTTCTCATCATTAACGAGGCTACCATAAATACAAATATCATATAATTATCATATCAATTATTACTTTTATAGATCGATACTTATGTAATATATAATGGCCTTGCAGTTCAATTTATAGCGTATAGACTCTAGCATCTCTTTGATTGAATGATTGGTAGGGGGTGTGTCAGTGTGAATACCAAATTGCATGTATTTCAGAGGACCCCTTGATATACAATGTACTATTTAATGTGTAGTGTTATGTAATGCATCAATTCGTTATGTTATTTTATAGATATGATTTTTTTATGTTTTATGGACTCAGTTGCAGAGATTGAGTAAATTGTTATACAATGCATATGGGTCACCCTTTAATGTTTATTCCAGGATAGTCTCTGATGCCAGGGTTCAGTGTCCCTTGAACAGTCAATCAGTTCATCCCTAAATAGGAATCCAATTAGGTCTATCGGTTTAACTTTTTGCATGGATTTGATCAAAGTTATCTTTTTGCCCGGTTTCGATCAAAGTTAATCTATGTTGCACTGTTATGTTGCACCTGTACATTGTAGCTGACAAGTTGTTCTGTCGTATTATTGATACGAGATGGATAGTAACTGTTGTATGTTTTTGTTTATTCATGTTTTATAATTTTGTTAAATATTGCTCTAGGTCGCGATTACACTGAAGAAATCGGAGCAGCTTTTTCACGAGACATGTTTTTGGTCTTTAGTTTTATAGCAAGCTTGACATGAAAACACGAAGTGTAACCAACCTTTTATCTTTAAAAAGCTGTTTCTTTTATTTCAGTGTAACCGCGGCCTAAGACGGTTTTGCATTCATGTGTCTCGCTAATTGGTAAGTTATTACTTTCCTATTCAACCCCAACATCCCGCAATCTTTCAACGAAATCCCATTTTTTAAAAGACAATATAAGTACCGGACGGGGAACCATCTCCTGCTTTTAGGCCAGCCCATTATATCTTTCAGCGAAAGCAATATATTTTGATTTACCGATGTCATTTACTCATAAGCCCTGTAGTTTATCGCCATCAAATATCATTAGGATATTGCAATATCTATTACCAAACTCATTCTTTACCATACAGTAAGGAAACTGCAGGAAATTATTCATGGCCACGGGTTTTTTACGAAAAGATAAAATAGTGATAGGCTTGATTTTATTTGAAAATATATTTGTCCTGTCATATTGGGTTATTAAAAACCAATTAGGTACCAGATAATTTTTTAAAGATCTTGCTTTTATTTCTAAAATATACAGTCGCGGGAATTTCTAAACGGCACATAAACGATCAACACATCAACTAAACATTTTAAGTTCTTAAAGTTAAAGCCTATAGCGTCAAACGCATAAACCATAAAAGCTGAACGCACACACGCAAACGCAAAAAATACAAAGGATGGAATTCTTATGATTGGTCAAATCTGCTCGCCACTGTATGATAGACGGTGCTATGAAGGACAATCTCAAATAGATATTTCGGGTGACACACAAACACCGGGACAGTTTAACAGTACAATAAACCCTTATTTATCCAAACAAATGATATTGTCTCATGTCAAATCAGGCTCACTTCTGAGCAATGACACGTAGTCCCTCTTTAAATATGATTTTAGGTTTTAGCCCTTCTAATGTCTGGATGAGGGAGACCACAAAGGTGAAAATATATTCCATTCTGTTCGATTTTGAATTTGAATAGTTTGATTTAAAAGATGTCAATAGGAAATATTAGTGATATAGTGCGGCTCTATAGCGGTCCCCCTCACTTGGGCCCGAACAATATTTCATGTATTCAAATGGATGAAAATCCATATTGTGTCCTTATTTAAGTAAACACAGACACTAACTCATTTGCGTGTTCTGGATCAGCGTCCGAGGTTGTTCGAAACCTGGATCTCCCTTTTCAAGTCCCCTTTCGAATACCTTGATGCTTTCAGATATATTACTAAGATTTTTTAGTGTATATGTACATTTGAGGTCGTATAGCATTGCAAATTTTTGGTGATTTAATCAGCGATAAAATAACGTCTATTCCCAGGATAACGCATCTGATTTTGGAAAATGTGCTTTTAATATGCAATATTCATTTAAAGAAATAAGTATTCCCGTATGACTGAAAGAGAATATTGTTCGCTTTTATATGTAGTTCTTCATTTCTTGTTCTTTTGGTTGGCTAATAAAAGACAATGGTTGGAGTGTACCCACCAAATGAGTAAAGAATAGATCAAACACAGAATAATGAGCAAAATATGAATAGGAAATGATCTGGCGACCGTCACGAGTGAAGAAAAGGTTCGTTGACATGATTTCTTCTAAGTTCAGTCATTGATACAGGTTCTTTGGTTCAGTTTGGCAGTTAAATCTACCTTTAATCTGTTCATTTTTCTTGGTCAACATCATTAAATGACAAAAACACTAAAATGCGCTAACCTACATGTAGTTAAATTTTAACTAGGTTAGCGCATTTAAGTGTTTGGAGGTTTAATGATCTGCAGAAATAGTGCTTATAACTTGAATAATAATGCATTGATTCCTTATATATTCTAAATTGATTTTATGGATAATGATTGAAGAAAAATAAAACGAATTTGAAAAAAAAAAACACATTTTGGAAAAATGTCAAGTTTGGTCATGTCTATTTTTCGATAGAAGTCTAACCCCATGGCTAATGCCGAGTTGTTATTTCTTTCGCAAGTCATGTTTCTGTTTGAACATTAACCGTTGCATGACCATTAAATTAGGAACCTTCAAGTAAGTATCCGATGTTGGTTTTTCATTACAATGATCCTACCTTGATACCCCTGCTGATTGTGCGAGTATTTCTACGATGTCGCGTGAATGACAGTAGCGGCTAAAAATCATCTGCAATATAGATAAATGATATACTCCTTTATATCAACTCAAGCAACGCGTTTGGCCGAGGTTACACAGAACTTTTTAAAAAGTTAGCAGTTATTCACGTAAGCTTTTTTAGTGGTTACACTGGCGCAAAAAGAAGCAAAAAGGCTGAAAAATCTAGGTTTTCTCCCGTTTCCCTCAAGTATTTCAAAAGGAGTTTAGTGAAATACATGGTGTCAAACAAACTCAAATGAAGTTCATTATTTTAAAATTCACGTAAAAAAAAGTCACTTTTTTTCCCCGCTAGCAGTTTTCCACCCTGGCTTTTTTCTCTGTGTTATAGCAAGATTGTCGTGAAAAAGCGCAGTGTAACCACTTTTGATTTTAAAAAAGCTCACGTGAAAAACAGTTACTGCTTTGTTTGACACGAGTTTTTTATAAAGAAAATAGAGGACTTACAGAAGATTAAAAAGAGGACTAATCCCCGACGTGAAAAACAGCGAGCTCTGTGTAACCGCGGCCTTTATCGTTAAAAGTGCTACAATTTCTTGAGATTCCCATTAGAAAAATCTTTGTAAAACTCGGAAAAGGCTTGGCGTTGGGCCAGGCCATAACAGTTCTGATATATTGAAACAAACGTAGGTGGTGAGTATAAAAATGATTTCATGGCTCATCAAATTTGAATTCACATGGTTCATATCTTTATGTTTTTAAAATGCAATTTCAACGTAAATATTTCACATTGTATTTAATGTTTTAAGTGAAATGTGAAACTTAGGTTGTATTACAATATTTTTGTCTAAAAAAGTCGTTTTCTATGTTTGATTGTGCGAATATATATTTATTCAGAATATCAACTAAGACTATTACCCAACTGTTTGTAATATAAGCTTACATTTTACTGAAAATGTATACAGGATTATATCATTACGAAAAACGGCACTTACTTGTTTCATGTAAATTTTTTTGTAAGTAAACCAACCATGATGGTACAATGGCATAAAAATCTATTCATTTTGATAATAAAAAGTCTACCAACCTTTTCTATTTTCCCCTCCACATCGATGTAAATAACCTTGGATGGTTCAATTGAGGATCCGTTCCCCATTTTTGATAATGATTTATATCAAATCCAGATAAAATTATGAAAAATTAAAAATCTTTTTCTCACAACATCTACTCTCTGATAAAATATATATTAAAACTCCTGTATGTTACTTTCCAAATATTTTCCTATACGGCACTTTCGAAAGTTTGAAACATTCAATAGATGTAGTTCTACGTTTTTGTCAGTGATATGTCGTTAGCTGAAGGTAAAATACTCCATCGTTGTACGTCAGCGTCTTATCTAACACTTTGTACATTCCCTTTAATATTGGTCATTGGGGAAATCCTTTATGATTTTATAACTGCAACTGAGAATCATTTATATCGCGTCACTGCGCCATAAAGTATGTGGATATACAAAAGAAACAAAATTCCTTGCGATCATAACATTTTTGGGATAATATCCTACAGCTTTTGTCCCTTAATTTATCTTTATTGACAACTCTTTATTTAGTTATTTCTTCCTTCCTAAACAGTGAGCTTTCTCTGAGATATTCTGCTTTATTAATGTGACCTGTGACTAGAGGAAAAATGTTGTTTCTCTACATAATCACGCGAACCCCCTGGAGTCACGTTGCGAGGCAAATGCAAGTGTCTATTACCCTAGTAACAAGAATATGGTCTCATTTGAGGGCACCCGACGACACATTTTGCAAACAGCTATATGTTTTACCATAACTATCGATACACACGTGCAAAACCGTTACTGATTATAATATTAGTTCATATTGACATTTTATAATTAAATTATTATATGGTTTGATTGGATGAGTTTATACATGTATGTGTAAACTTAAAATACTTTTCCTGACAATAAAATATATTGAAACATATAATATTCTTTTTTTTCAAATGTCTTTGTTCTACAGAATTATTCAGAAAACATTGGAGGAAACCAACTGGATCTATTACCAATGATTCTATCATATTTTTTTAGAATAAATGGTTGATGACATTTTAATTTTCACAGAAGATATTCCCTATCTACTACAAGCTGGTAAGATACGAAGGAACATCTTTTCTGGTTTGGTGGAATGAAAACCCTTTTAGAGGGCGAATTAAGATGTGAAATAGATTATTTGTGTGTAAAATAATTACTCAATTTGACAATAGTACTATTTGAAATACACGTATGTGTCATTGTGTGCCCTTATTATGTTTCTGGAACCAAAGAGAGAGCGACACAAAGCTCCCACAAACAGGGTTGACTTAGAACAGGTATGTGTGCTTATGTGTGTGTGATACCTGTTTCTCTCGTAGTTCTGATGTATCTTGTTATGTTTGTTGCCATAGTAATATACAATAATATTTATCAATAGTAGCGCTGTGAGCATGTGCCTAATATGAAAAAAGATCATTAAAGGGGTATTTGCAAAAATAGTGACATTTTGCTTATACAGTCATGAATTTGTGAGGTACATTTCATTGTATTAAGTATAACTGATAAATAGAACAATTACTCAAAAAAAAATCATTCAATGTTGAACGAATGTTATGTTCGTAAACAAATTACTTGGAACAAGTAATATGACATATAAAATCAATATGCATTAGTTATGCAAGAATTCCTTAATGAGTCAATTCTCAAATGTAAATAACTGCGTATTTCACTTTTTCTTTGAATGCCCATCATGCAACTTATAAAACACAAAAAACATTGCGAAGGGGGAGGGAGTATATCTAGTTTTTTAAAATAATTATATAACCTGTAATTAACTCTCTAGATGATATATAAATTATCAATATAAGAACTACATTTAAAGACACATTTTAAAAATCAATAGGGTGTATATCGTTTTTCAAGAAATTTTCAAGAACATTTCTCACACTAAATCGAATACGAATTTTCATATTTTAACAGATGAAAACGTTTTAAAACATTTGTTTTTAAAAAACTTGAAATTGACTGTTTGTGTTCAGCTGGCTTGTGGATTGATAAAGATTCTATAGAATTTCTACTGAATCACAATTTTCAATCAATTATATTTTTCATGCGAAGGTTTCAGATTATGTGATTGTGACATGTCGTAGAAAGGACACAATAACGGAAAAACATAATATAACATAATACCGAGGTATTCCTTTGATGATGGGATTAACACCAGTTAAAAGAATAAATCATTTAATGATAATTGTATACATTCATTGTCGATATGGCATTATCCCCGTATTCTTTTTTGAAGCAACTCTAACCTGTTAGGGTTGGGTTAACATGATCTAAAAAGAACGCTTTGTATGAATCAAGAGTTATTCGGTTGTTGACCGAAAAAAGTTCCTCTAAAAAGAATGGGTTAACCGAAAAAAAGTTGTTCTAACTCTAACCGGTTTAATCTAAAAAGAATACGGGGTATATCACTGGTATTTCTGCGCAGTTTCAAAACAAAACCATTAACAATACCTATAAGGGCCGCAGTGTATTGACATCACCGCAACCTTGTAACTGTCATCTGTGATTACTCAGGTCAAATATTATTATGTTTTTCTAGGGTTTGATTACCGTAATACTCACCACCCCTTATCCCATTAACCCACCCTCCCCCCTAGATATCACTTCATTGATAGCTTCTAATGACTCTGTTTTGTAAGCTATTTAACTCTATGGGCCTGGTCACGTTTCGTGGTTTTTTTTCCTGAATGAAAAACAATTTTGTTCATATATTCCTTTTAGAAAACCCAGAAAATGTTTCTACTTTTGAAAATATTAAGATTTTTCACCTAGCAAACTGTGTTCTCAAATTTGTGGGAGTCCCAAAATGCGACTGGCTTAAAAAAAAAACGAAATAACGAAAGCCTTGGAAAACAACTTGAAAAAAAAAAACGCTCTCAGCGATCAGGCCTTTCGCCTGGGCACACTAGGTCATTAAACGAGGCGCATCACCTATTAAATGGCTTAGACGTTTAACGTCAATGAGCAATTAACGCTTTGACATAATAGGGTTGAGTAGAAGATATATCAAATCCATTTAATGCAAAAGCAAACAAGGACAAAAACAGGTGATTTTGACGTCATTTTTTTTTGGGAGTCTGTTGTTAAACGACATAAAAACAATGTCCAACCAGAAGGGCGTGGGTATTTCTTTATCACTATACGAGGGTCAATAATTATTTAGTTACAGACCCCGAGGTTTTTATTATTTTCATGAGAGTTATGAGGGAAGTTTGGATATTAACAGAGCTGCCGCAACAGGGCAGAAAGAATTGATATTTTCCGGGTGATCGTATAAGGATGGTAGTGTTTCGTCCATGTAATAAGACGTTGCAAATAATTATAAATACTGTACACGTTAGTAGAGTAAAAAGGCTTGTTCTGGTCCAACATCCTGAGGTCGCAAGCCACTTCTGCCCCAGGGGTCATAAGTCACCCCTGCCCCAAAACATTCGCGTTAAATAAAGCGAGTCACCTTCTTAATCCAAACCCATTACTACATGCATATAAGAGAGTTCCCCTGGCAGCAGGGGTTGCTTATGGCCCCTGAGGAGGGGGGGGGGGGGGGGGGGGGGGG
>LQRL01126904.1:9183-25140 GCA_001703475.1 Hydroides elegans
AAAAGTGTCTCAAACACCAAGGTTTCGAGGGCAGACGCACCCTACCGAGGGGCGTGATCGGTATAAAATAAATAAGTATTAATGACATGTTATTTTTACGACAATTTATAACCAATATACATACCTATATGTGATAATAATATCACGATTTTTAAAAATATCTATAATACTTTTTTTATTACTTTAATTTCAAAAAATGATTATTTTGTCTCAAATACCAAGTTCAACATCTATAGATGGCCTACGACATGTCTGTATATGTATCTCTACCATAGATCACCTAGGGTTTACAAAATCGATGAATGTTTGACTTTTTATGTAGCCCACAAGCCCAAATATGTAATGTCAACAGTGGCGGTAAATTATGATATTCTTTCAAACATTCTGGTTCCATGTGCAATGCTTAAGAGCTCTCCATAAAAAGGGTTCAGGATAATCATGCATAATTGTAATATTTCAAATTAGAAAAAAAGCAATTTATCGAAAACAGCGTCAAAGAAACATCGTTAAAATTTCGAATCCATTGATGTAATTTTCATTTTGATACTCAAACTAGAACCTTTAATAAATCGCATTTAAACAGGTCGCGCATATCATGTTCCTATAGTAACTTGAACTGAAATGCGTGAATTGAGGTTTTGTAATTGAACATAATATGAAACCTTACAGTCACCAAGCGACAAAAATTGCAAGGGTTCAATTTTTACATTTGAAAGAACCCGTTTTAACACGAAGCCTTTTTTCCATGTATTGACCATAACTGATACAATAAATGTGAGTAAGGAATACACAAGCGTGATCATGCAATAACCATCTAGTTTATCGAGGCCTTATTATCAGACCCCATTTATTGAGTGACAACTATCCCTTGTATAACTTCTATATTTATCTCATTTAAAAATAACAAATTTATTACATTTGGCAATGAAAATAATAATATAATGAGGAAATGTACTTTTTAGCACACTTTTCTTCACACAACAAAATGGAATGAGTAATTAAGCATGGATCTTTTTGGTATTATCTAATTATACAGGACATGTTCTAATATTTAAATTGCGGAGATTCATTACCTTGTTGACTCAATGCAATTCTATTTATACAAAACTGAAAAAAAAAAGAAATATTTTTTTTTTGTTTGCAGGGTGGTTACCAATTACGAGCCCCTATTTATGGAAAGCAAAATAAGTTCATCAAACATGAACATGAAAAACAAAACATGAACAATAATAATATTGACATATGCTGATTACTGTTACTTTAAACGAATCTTGTTTGTGTTTATAATTGTAGTAAAGCAATATAAACAACACACAGAAATCATAAACGATTTATCTAGTTGTTTCGAATTCGCCTGATTTGCACTCAATAATTAGTGACCTGTCTCGTTCTATCATGTTTGTGTCAAAGTGGCCTCCGGAAACCTGGGTTTTATAGTTGGTATGATTGAGTCCAGGGGCATCACAATGCCTTTATTATCTAACCCTGTGCGTGATCGTGTAGAATGCATGCATGTTTTGCAAGAAATATGACTAAGTCTATAAGATAAACGCTTTGAATTTATAACGTTATTTCATGTTTTTTTTTCATGTAAATTTCAACAATTATGTTGAGGAAGGCGCAGTTTGTAACATTCATACACCAGTGATTCTTTAAGAGGGCCAAGGCATCTGAGGATTCTTGCGGATTATCCGCAGGAATCCGAGGAATTTCGTACGCAGATAAGCGAGGGTATCTGCGCTTTCCTTCAACCAAATAGTGTTTGGTCATAGTATCTGACGCCAAACAAGGGAGCTTATCTTGATAACTTTAGAAGCGTCTTGAATGAGGAACACTTTTATCTTAAATAAACAAAATAGTGTTTGCTCTTGAATATGAAATTGTTAGACAACGATTATCATTTGTTTAAAGCTATTGTTTCGCTTTTATTCTTATTCTTTCAAAATACTTGGTTACCACAATGACATGTCCTTAATGCAAAATAAAATGTGCGGAGTACCACTGATCTTTCGCACTGAAATTGAGTTTGCTTATATAATCCTATTTTTAATAAGGTGGCCCAGGATAAGTAGGTCATGATTATACAATTTTATTATACGGTATTTCTGAATTGCAAATCGTTCTAATCCTAATCCATAAGTTATCCTTTGGTGTTAAGGTCACAAAGGGTCCGCGGTCCATAATTATTCCTTTGATGCGCATTAGACATAGGGCTATGGATCTGGATTGTTTCTAAGATTCCCGAGCATAGAGTTGGATCCGAGGATCGCGCTAATTCCTCACTTGTTTATGTCTGTTGTGCAACAAAGGGACAATGATGGACCGCGGTCTCTTTGTGGCTTTAACATCAAAGGATTAGAACGGTTGTGGATCAGTCAAATAAGGGAAATAACGCTACTAACAAATTTTGATTATACACTTGAATTTGCATTAAAATTATGAAAACCATTTCAATTAAGAACAATTAACATTTTCGTAAAATATGGTTGACAACTGGTTTTAGCTAATATTAACATGTAAATTTGTATTTTAAAAATTCAATTAATATCTATATTGAATAAATAAAATACGTATTACAAATTTTATTTTATTTCATTCAGGAGTAGACTGAGTAAATATTTTTTTCTTAAATTGATCAGTTTAGCCATATGTGAATGAAACATTTTATTCACAATGAAAAAAGTCGTGGTAGTCTACGAAAAATAGAATTCGCTATTAAAATTTAATAAAATCATTGCATGATTGTTCTATTGAATCGCTTAATTAAAATGTTCTTAACAAGCTTTGCGTTGTCATTGGAAAATATTATGCTAGCGATTTTGCACAACTAATCCGGGTAAATACTCTTATCACGATGATCCTAATCTAAGCCATGACATTTGTTTAAACAAGGCCTCATCTTGTCTCGTACTATTTACATTAACTTGTGCTGCTCGTAAACCATGAAACCTTCATGTCTTCAAAAACGAAAAAGAAATTCCGCAGGAAACTGCGTACGGCTTCGGATTCCTGTGCGGGAATCCTCAGATGCCTTGGCCCTCTTAAAGAATCACTGGTGTATGTCTATCCTACAGTCTGAAAAGGTTCAAATGAATGAATGAATAAGGAAAACAAGATATACAATTAGTGATCTGTCTCTTTCTATCATGTTTGTGTCAGACCGACCTCCGGAAATCTGTTTCATTACGTGTTTGAGTTAATCCATATAGAATTTGTTAACAAACCACTTGTATCTCAAAAAACTTGTTTATTCTTTGGTCTTTTTAAATTCTAAAAACGTTGTATTTTTTGGCGATTTTTGCCACACCTGTTCATTTCTTTTTTAACATTCTTTTAAATTTTTATCAAAAGCAATTCAACAAAATACATGTTATTCAGCCAATATCTCTTATGCATAAAAACGATGTCATTCAATAGTTCTACATACAAAAACTGTACATGGTTAAACAGCATAACAAACGCCTTATATGGGGTGCTCGCAAAACATTCCATGTTTATTGGTCTGATTTGGGTATGTTTGGGAAATGACCGCCTAGATATGCAAACATTTGTTTACTGTTTGTGTTTTGAAATTTGTTAGATAGAATTCTATCTTGTTTCATTCGCTGACCAATAATTTCGATGGTCCTATAGCTAAAGTTTTGCCTTGTTTGTCATTCTATTGGCTCTCATTCTTGCTTTTCCAAATATCCACAACCTCCCTCTCGAAGTATCTTATATTATCAACTTATATTAAAGTGACAAATGTATTGAATAAATTACAGTTATTTTTGAAGTCGTAATATGACCTGTGGCATTTTGGGAAAACATATCTAGGTTTATATAGGATGAAATGTTATAACCAAAGGAATAGTTTTCGTTTGTTGTCGCGTTTGTTACGGCATCCAAAGTACAATAGTACAAGGGGTCAACAATTTGTTTTTTTTTTAAGATGGAACAATGATTTACCTTTGGCATGTACAGTCAACGCGGTTTGTAAGTTGACATCGTGCGGGCGTGCGGGCGGGCAGGCGTGCGCACGCTAGGATTTTAGCGTGGACAAATTTCGATTTAAGCAATATTTTGCAATCGGAAATAAAACCGAGGAAGCTTTTATTGTAGGATTTTTAATATATTCCACAAAACATGCAAAAGTTTGAGTGATGGATCAGGGTTAGGTTCTCTATAATATTGTTTTAGTTTGTAATAAAACTCATAACGACAAAATAAAAGATAAAGTGAAGGTCTGTGAAAGCAAGTCAAGACAAAAGAGTAACATTCTTTAAAAAATAAAAACTATCTTGTTGAAAAAAAATCCATGATACTAAGTTGGTTTTTGGGACTGATTCATTTGTAACAAATAAATAAAGTATTAAAAAAAAAACAAATTATTGTGCTAATGTAATATAACATGGCTCATTGATTGACAGTGAATAGACATCGCCCAATATTATAATCATTCCGCTTAGCAAACCTTACATATCCTCACTGAGCGTGCGGGCGTGCGAGCGTGCGGACGAGTGCAAAATTGAATTTAAGCGTGGAGAAATAAGCGTGTGGGCGTGGAGTTTTAAGCGTGTGGGCGTGCAGTCGTCAACTTATAAACCGCGTTTACTGTATGCATGCATTATAGGAGCCAGATGCATTTCAGTACCAATGATTTTTTTTGAAGAAAAAGAGAACTAGTGCAAAACAAAATCATTTCACTTTAATTATAAAGGCATTGAATGATTCGAGTGAATGAAAAATATTTTTTTATATTAAAATTGGAAAGTTTTGATATTATATATTTGTTTATGTAAGATCTAAGAATAATGTTGAAGTATACTCCCGTTTTACTAGTTTAAATTCTTGATTTTCCTTAACAAATTAATAATAAATGACCAGTCTCCTTTGGTCATATCCATATCAGAGCTGCCTCCGGAAGACCACTGTCATTGTTGATGTGATCGGGTCCGGGGGCAAAGGGGAAACAAAGCATTTTTGTCAAAGGCAGGGGCCTGGCCGAAACAATGGTTTGTCCTGTGCATGGTTGCGTTAGGTATATGCATGCATGGATGGATGTGGAAATATCTGCCATAGCCTTTCGATAGCAAGGCGTCTTTATAGAAAAGTGAATCTTAATGTTAAATCAAAATTAAAAGGTTCATGTTTTTTACGATTTTAAGCAATACGTCGCATCGAGAGGGAAATCGTTTAAATATTTGACTGTTTTGGCGTTATTTTAAATCATTAATACCATTAGCATTTTAGCTTAACATTAGCAACAGGTTTGGAAATACACCATCCAAACCATCCGCAATTTCTCAAAATGTTCGAGAGAATCTATGGAACAAATATATTTATTGTAAAATTTGGTCGGCCACACGGGAAATCCCTTTTAAACCTGTTCTATCGAAGTATACCGTTCTTTCAGTGTTTTCATCTATGGGAAACTCATAAAAGAACTTTTTAAAAGCGCGAGAATTGTTAAAGTAAGGTTTTCAGTTTATCTTAAAGTGACCATTAGAAAATACGGTTTGTCTTGAAAATACATTTCGAAAAGGCTTCCCGTGTGGCCAGGCCCTTATCAAAAAAGGCTTGCCATGGACGAGAATATAAATGAAACCGAGAGTGTTCAAACCAATCATTGTGCTATTTTGGATCGGGAATTATATTTATGAAGTGACCAACCTTGGACTGATAAGAAAATGAAAAGGTTTCCGGAGTAACCTCGATAAGACAAGTGAACACTAGAAATCATGAGGCTAAATGGAGATTGCGTATTAATAATGGAACGATTATTTTAAAAGTTGTAAGTGATGATTAAGTGATGGATTAAGCTAATAGAATCGTTAAAATCGTGTGGACCTTAACAATAAATGAATGACAATTAACTATCACGGGTATTGTGAAAGTATCAAGGTAAGTTCTTAAAAATGGTGTACGCATGTGTAATATTTTACACTGTAGTAGGAGAAGAAGGTATAATCCAAGCCCTCTGACGTCATCAGTGCAAGCTAGGACATGTTTTATTACGCTGACGTCATCAGTGCAAGCTAGGGCATGTTGTGTTATTCCCCGAGGTTATTCCAACCACATGTGGGAAAAGCCCAATGAGTGACGGGTACACCGAACCACTGACTATGGGAAAAAGGGAGAAGATGATGTCACATAATGTAAAATCAATCACTTTTTGAAACACATTTACTCATGGGATGCTTTCTTTATTTTGTATCATCAGTGAAGCATACCCCCTATCGTGTGAATACCATTGGATAGGTAAGCCAATGAGGTCATTTGCGGGAAATTTGTCGCGGGAGATCTTTTCTGTTTGACATAATACGTGTTGTCCCTGTTACCGTGCCACTCCTAGCATGCTCTTAACATTGCTCATTGCTCATGAGCAATTGCTCATTGCTCATGAGCAATGTTAAGAGCAAGGCTCCGAGCAATGAGCAATTGCTCATGAACAATGTTAAGAGCACTGATGACGTCAGCGTTATAAAACATGTCCTAGCTTGCACTGATGACGTCAGCGGGCTTGGATTATCCCTTCTTCTCCTACTCACTGTTTTTTTTTAATATATATATAATTTTTAGGCTAGAAAATATCAAATGAAATCAATATAGAGATGAATTGAAATAGTACATTTTAGATTCTTATTTATAAGGCTTAAACGAGTATTCATCAACTTTGTTAAGTGTTCAGCGGTGTAATAAAACCAAATGGCAAATCTTTAAACAATGTATCCATACACGATCGAAAAGCAAAACAAACTGTTACCATGCCTACTTGTTGGTTCAACACGTACGTATGAAAGTTGTCCGGACGTTCTTTAACGTCCCGGCGTCCGATGGACGTTATTTACAAGTCTGCCTCGAAAGCGACGTTCATGCAACGCGGTGTATACGTCCGCGACGGAATAGCACGTCCTGAGCATTTTCATGAGGGTCCAAAATATGTCGTAAGTTGGAAGTTGTTTAATCTATCTGCGTCAAACCAGCATATCTTCAAGGTACGGATTAGCGGCAAAGTTAGATCCTTGTTCAGGATGCTCCTACGCCGCGACGTCCAGTAAAAGGAGTGGTAGTTCATATACAGTCGTGCGCGTTTCTAGCCCGACATGGAAAACGCTAAATGCCTAACGTTAACCGCAAAAAACGCTTAACGTTAATCGATAGACGTTGAAGGTTGAACGCCTAACCTTATCTGCAAAAATGCTTAACGTTAAATCATGAACGTAAAACGTTAAAAGAGAAACGTTAAACACTAAACGTTAAACGATAAACGCTAAACGTTAAACGATAGGCAATAGCTACCCACATGTGTGAGTGGTGTATAAAGAGCATCATTTTAAGTGTTAATCATGATCACCAGAATACCCTTGCTACCGGAAACCCAACCAAAATTTAAAAACACAAGTGTTTTGATTATTTGTAATTCATATAAAGCCTCACATATGTAAACCAACTCAGCTTCGAACATATACCCGCCATTAGCACTTGACAATAAACGCTAAACGTTAAACGCTAAGCGATAAACGATAATTGATAAACGATAAACGATAAACGCTAAATGGTAAACGCTATAGTCTGATATTACACACCCTTAAAAGTTTAACGCAAAACGCTATAAAGATTGTGGGGTTAGAACTCCGCGCTACTATACGTTGTATGTGTGGGGTTTCAACCTTCAAACTTTGCTTTTCACAGTCATGGTGAAACTGCAAAAGAGGGTGCGATGTCAAGTCTTTGAAAAAAAGATATATAGCATCTAATTCCACAAACATCGTACAATTATAGAACAACACACTTCAGAAGCGTTTGCTTAAGAAAGCAGGAACAAAATCCTAACATGCCTATTTTAAAAATACTCTAAAGCTTAGAGCTTACAGACAGTAAAGAGCTTTGTAGAAAACAATCAGGGGCAACAATCAAACAATCATCATCAAAAGAGTCGCAAGGAAAACAAGGTTGAGTTGGTACAAGACAGAACATGAAGTATAACCATGCACATTTGAAGCAATCTATAATGAAGAGTACCCTACGCGTACTTTAGAAAAGGCATGAATTTGAGACTGAATCATTTACATCTACAACTACAAACACATAATTTACATTGTTTGACCAATTTCCAATTTGAGTGATACTAAACTCAGTTGGATCATCCTGTTCGCCAAAACCAAAAGAGAACACATTTCAAAAGAATTGACAAGGATGTATCTTGTATATTTAACCCGTACTTCAGGGTTCACCGATATACGTATCAAATTCGTTTATTGGCTTATCTATTACTTATTCACAATTAATAAATTCATGTTTGTTTAAAACTCGCTTATTCGTTTAATGTTTTTTTTTAAATCAAATTCGTGTTTTTTTTTTATCAAATTCGTTTATTCATTTATTCGTATCGAATTTTTTATTCGTATCGATTTTTTTCATTTATTCGTGTCCAATTTTTCGTATAGTCGAAAATAATCGTTTGTTGTCCAATTAGAAGTGGTTTTAACTGTAGCTTATATCGAATGGAATCGAAATTGTTCATTCTATTCGACTAAATTATCTTGAGTTAAAATGAGTTTTTAAATAATTTTATCTTGAAGTTCATTTCAGACATTTGTAAATCGACATTATTTTTTTTAACAAGAGAGCCAACTTTTTGAGGAATATTTCATGAGGCGTTCTCTTTGTTGCTTTCAAAGGGTTTGTAGCCCAAAAGCGTGTAGAGTAACAGTCAGACAACCACCAAGTTCAGGGCTGCAATTGAATTCACAATTGCCTTAAAAGCAAAGAAGATAAGACGATTATTATAGACTTATACTCTTTGACAATAGTAAGTGACACGTGACTCGGACCGACAGTCATTGTGACAGTACAGTTTGCAACCTGAGAGAATTTGTTTGCTTTCGAAAGGTGTTCACAAGTAAGCCATTGACATCCGACTAACATGCTTAATTGGGAGCATACCTTAAAGCGAATTTATCTGAGAATGGGAAATCGCGTAGAGAGGCCACCGGTCAGAGTGATTTCTGGCGCAGGTTGCAAATTTCTGTATTCAATATGGTAAACTGATTTCGCGGGGTTTACTATAGCACATGCAAATTTCGTAGCTTGTGCCAGATATCGCACTGGCCGGTTGCCGCAGCATTGATAATTCATGATTTGCATTTTTTTTATATTTCAGAAAATAACTTTAAAATTAAGTTTTGACTCTCAAATGAAATTCAACTCACCTTAAACTCATTTATCCGAAACACCTTGAAAGCATTCGGATATTTTTCATTCAGTAGCCTCTTTATATCATCTATTCGCTGGTTGGTTAATGGAAATCGAGTCGCTAGAGCTGTGGACCAATCAGAAAGCGCCTTATATTTCCAGCGATAAACACTGACTCCTAATTGGTTCTGAAGTTGACGCACCGATTCCATATGTGACGTAATTTCCTTTTCCGTGGCGGCCATGTTTGATTTTTGGTTCTTATCATTTGGTATGGGCATTGGTTCGATAATGAGTTTCATTTTTGAATTATTCCGTGATTACTCATTATAACTGTAATTAAATTGCGATTATTTGTTATAATATCCAACATTACTCCGTTGCTTCGAGCAGTATTCTATAAATATAATCTTCAGAGACATACTGTTTTCTAGATTTTCGCCTTATATAAATTTACTGCTTTTATTCGAATCATTTATTTTCAATGCAGGAGCTGACTTACATTCAATTTCATTCCAATTATCCGCTATTTTTATTTCATTTACTGTAGTTCACTGCAAAACGTATCATTACTTTGCATCACCACTTTTGCGAAACAGTAGCGCCGATTTTATAGTCTATATCTTATCTATGTCGCATTGACGGACTGATTTGATTCATAATGTTTATGTCTAGCCATACTGATCTTCGACATTTATATAACAACATAAATCAGTTTAATCCATGCGCCTTGCATAATATCCATAGACATTAATGGGTTCAAAAAGGCAAGTAAGTATTTAAAAAAAAACATGCTATATATGCAAATAGTCATGTTTCTCTATTAAAACGAAGGTAAGGTTAAAAGATAAATTAACAAACTTGTTTACAACCACATAAGATATAAAATGCGCATTTTCAGCAGTTTATCAACTAACAACGCATATTCAAAAAGAAAATTACTAGAAAAGAACTAGAATAATCAACTCAGATACACTTAATCAAGTTTGATTATATACGTCATGAAACAGCGAAAGATACATATAAAACCAATTAAGTATTCAAATTCGTACAGTATCTACATGGTTTGGTATAATAGTTTGATTTCAAAATAGCTTTGTAAATATGAGAACGATCTAACTGATACCCGATTATTCAAAAGTTACGTTTATCACTTATTTTTGACAAACAAATCAAATTTGATAAACTTGCTCGAAGATATAAACAAAATATTCAATTCATGTATATCCTTGATGTGTCAATTTTGTCGGTTTTCATTCATAAACTCATTCTAACTATCTCCATATATTTAATAAAGTCCAGCATCACAATGTATCGCTTTTGTTCTACCCCCTGATATCAATGTACGTCATTTATAATCAGATTGGATGTTAACTGGTATTAATTCAATTATCATTGCAATATGCATTCTGTAAATATGCCAAAACGATGTCCGAAAATTATGTCTAAAATCGACTTCTCAATGGGCTAGACATTACTTAGTGGTTAAAATGACGTCGGGATTTAGGCCTTCATTACATAAATCATTCGAATTACATGGCACTTGTCCAAGGAATAACCTTGTCTCTTAAATAAGCCGCGTTCACCAGAAATGAAAGCGCATAATTCTAGGTGAACAGAAGGGATAAACTATAATGTTTTTATACAATTTGGGATTCAAGTTTAAAGCGCGAAATGTGTGTTTTGAGTTTTTTTTATGTGAACGCGGCCTTATTGTGATATTTTGCTCTATATCATTAAAAATATAAATGTATAAATTTAAATTGATAAGCATATATATCGACGTTTCTGCTGAAATAAACTCTGGATTAAACTTCGAACATAACTTCGATCACCAAGGAACTTTCAGTTTTGAACTTTAAATGGAGTGTGTCGTGGTGCGTGGTGCGTCCAAACGTCAGATGAACGTCTTGATTTAATAATTGCTTGAGCCTGCATGACGATCACTCTGTTTACATCGCACTGGTTCAAGGAATAACCGTGTCTCTAACTATCTAGCTACTCTAGCTACTCTAGCTATCTCGGTTAAAACATATCAATTTAAATTGACAGAAATATATATCAACGTCTCTGCGCCAATAAAATTCCAGAATAAACCTCGAACATATACCCTCGGACCAGCAAATATAAATTTTAAAGCAAGTTCGATCAGGATAGCAAAACACTACCAAATCCACAAGTTTATTAAATGGACGTCTTTTCGAGTAATGCATCGAAGTAAAATTCCATTTTGAACCCATATTAATGTTTTCGGACGTCACTTCTCACTAGTTACAAAGTTGACCTCTGGCGGGAAAACTGCTTATTTGTTTTATTTCGATTGGGAACTTTTTTTCGAGCCATGTCGGAAGAAATTCAGCCTTCCCTCCGACTTTGACGCGCATCGTCTATTTACGTCAATGTTGAAATAGGACGTCCGGGAAACGTTCGCGTGGGCTCAAACTAAAACTGTTCGGGTCGTCTTGTCGAGAAAATTTATTTTATTCAACGCAAGTGTCTGACTTCTTCTCATTTGCAAAAGTGAGAATTCACAGGGCTATACCAAGAGATGTTTTCATTTTGCTTGATCCTTTTATATTATTAATGAATTTGTATTTAGTTGTTTTCAAGTAAAACTAATAAAAAAATATTGTTTGTTTAGTGTAACAATAAGGCATAAATCCATGTGTTGAATAATTTTTCACAAAATCATCTTTATCCCAAAGGAAAATCATTCTAATCATAGTTATATAATATATATTTAGTTAGATCTACAAAATATACTTATTGTAAGTGTTATGACTTCATCATTCATTTATGACGTTGACCAAGATAAAGGGACAATTATAACGAGATTTTTCCCTAGACATTCCAACATTGAAAGATATAAAAAAAAAATATATGAGAACTACAACTTATTTGTGGCATGAATGTACAATATATAATACATTAATGGCAATAGAAAAGTAGGTCTCATTACACACTTAAGTAGGTGATAAGCGTTTTATACCCAGCTAAAATTAAACCTTTGTTGTTTTTATTGAAATTTGATATGAAAATTATCGTTTTTGAAACTTCATTCAATGGTTTGAAAATTATATGTTTTATTATACTTATATCTCTAATTAAAAAGAGATAGGTCCACAACGTCTAATTAAACAGAGATAGGTCCACAACGTCTACATATTATATAAACGCAAACCCCTGACGTTTTCCAACTTTATAGTTTCAACCCCGAAATAGCTTTACTGATAAGGACCGTTACCTTATATCTTTTTTTTGGGTCTTACATGATAGACAATAGGCTGACACAATTAATCTGTTTATGTAAACTGAGCAAACCTATTCTCCATAAAAACTTGTAAACATTATGCCAACTGATTATCGCTCCCCTCAAAAGTCCAGCGCTTGGGGTCATTATAAATGCTCGATTAGTTGCATTTTTGTAGGATTTATTTACCTACATGTTTTACTTGGAAATGTGCATTGTCAGTTGTTTCTATTAGAAGCTTTAAGAAGAGCACATCACGAGCTGTTTCCCCAAAAACAGGGTTCCGCAGCGAATTCCTGCTGACTTTGAAATTTTGAGAAAATGCTTTCTGTCTTTGAGATTTGAGCAGTTTGAGGAACACCTTTGTTGATAATGTCTTGAATTTTGCAATAGGTAGGGAGAATTATTATGTCGAAATTTATCAAACTTGCTTGCAGTTGTCTAATAAACTCTTAGTTACACGATATGATAGGTCATTTGATTATATTTAACATTGAAAGGTTGGCAAAATGTATGTCTTTTATGGTCTAAGCTTGCTGGAAGAAGAGAAACAGACCGGCTGACCTCGGAAAGTGGACACATTTTTGCAAAATTTAACTGTTCAAAAACAATAATTTTGTTGTTGTTCGTACATGTAATTGTTCCGTGTTTTAACATGATTTTACACTCTGAAACATACATGTCGTAGAGTGTCCTTCTAGGGAGCGGTAACATACACGAAGCATTAATTCTGTCGCCACTTTGATTTTCACTGTTTTTCTTTATGTATAAAATCGCAAGGAGCGATAATGTTGTCTTGCTTTTATGATTTCAGAATCAAAGAAAAACAGTGGAAATCGCAAGTGGCGACAGGATTCAGTATTTGTATTTAACCACACCCTTATAATGTTACATTGAAAAGTGATAAATGTAATTTTAGAAGAAGTGGCTAATTAAGAATCAATAGTTTGGCGAATTGAGTGCTCTTTTAAGATTGTCTATATTTGGGACCTATTTTTGCAGAATTTTATATAAATCGATGTAATTAAACTGTTTTAGCCTTTCCCTTTTAGCAAACGAATGTAAGCCGCCTTCACGCAATCAGTCAAGCCCTAGAAAAAGGTCGAAAGCGACAGCTCGAAAGCTACTTTTGTTACAAAAGAACATCAATTTATCCATCAATTTATCCCAATTTTGTTCAGGCAAAAATCGGTCTTTTTGAGGCAGGTTCGTTGTCGCACACTGCCCTAATGTACACACTGCCCCAGTGTACACACTGCCCCAGTGTACACATATGCTTTTTCTCCTTAATACATTGCATAAACATAATTACCGAGTTGTATTATATAATATGTGTATTTATTACAAATATTAAAGAGTTGTAGTATGTTTTTTCATTAATCAGATTTTTTTTATGATTTATATATAATTCATTTATAATTTATCATTTATTTATTACTAGATGCTTCATGGCCTCTTAACTTAAACACATTTGATTAGATGTTAAACCCCCTGTCACCATATTAGATAATAATAATGGTAAATAATGTACAATTACTGATCTATTATCTATCTAACATCAAGTAATATGAGATTTTGTTTATAATACTATTCTGAATGATAAGAAATATTATGTGTGATATGATTATGATAATTACAAAAAAAAACTAACGGATAGCAGGAGGATAATATATAGTATATTATAACATAAATGAAATTGTCCAAACACACGCTGGTGATTTGTTTGGCGATTCTGCGAAATCATAGAATTATAATAAACCCTATTATGTTCTATTTTTCTTTGAATTTCGGAGAATTGTTGAAAAGTTTCGCAAGCGCGTGACTGTATCATAATTTGATCAACAAATGACGCAGAAATCAAGCATCAACATCACAAAAATTCCAGGCTTCACTGATAAAGAAAACAATACAGTAACTATAATTAATCTGGTTGACAAGAATCAGGTTGTAACAAATTGAAGGTTGGAAAAATTCACTTTAGACTCTTAAAAAATAAAACTATTAAATATATAAGTGTATACGGCTTAGTGTGCAGACAAGTCAGGTACCAGCGTACACACTGCCCCTATATGCACACTGACCCAGTGTACACTGCCCAGGGTACATTCTGCGTAAGTGTACTGCCTAAGTGGTAATCTTAATCATTTAAAGTTAGATATATAGGCAACTTCATGATCGTTATTGCGTATAGGCCACACATAATACCTAACATCCCCCCAGTGCACACACTACCCTGGCACACCAAGTGGATAGGCCAAACATCGGAAGTGAACACGGAAGTGAACACACTGCACCAGTATCCACAGTGAAAAGGCCATATATCGTATCTACCGCCCAGTGCATACACAGCCCCGCGTATAAACAGTGGATAGGCCACACATAATAACTACCGCCCTAGTAAACACACTGCTCGAGTGTACAACCTGCCCGAATGAACACGCTACCCAAGTGTACACACTGCCCCAGTGAACACACTGCCCGAGTATACTCACTGCCCCAGTGTACACACTGCCCCAGGTGTATACACTGCACCAGTGTACACACTGCCCCAGTGTACATTCTGCTCCAGTGTGCACACCGCCCCAGTGTACAAACAACCACAGTGCACACATCGCCCCAGTGCACACACTGCCCCAGTGTACACACTACCCAGTGTACAAACTCTCCCAGTGTACATACTGCTCCAGTGTACACACAGTCCCAGTGTACAATCTGCCCCAGTGTACACATTTCCCTGTGCACACATTGTCTCAGCAAGAACAAAGCCCCAGTAAAAACAAAGCCAAAGTAAAAACAAAGCCCCAGTAAAAAAAGCCCTAGTATACACACTGCCCTAGTGTACAATTTACCCAAGTGAACACACTGCCCCAGTGTACACACAACCCCAGCGTACACAATGTTCATTGTAAAAACTGCCCAAGTGTATATACTGCTCCAGTGAACACAGTGCTCTAGTGTATATGTTAAGGGGCAACTTTAATTCAGAACTTGTTCTCAAACGATTATGACGATCAATTGGATATTATTAATAACAATCATGACATATCTTGATTTCATGGAAGAGAAAACAAAACCCAAACAAAAGGGTGTGAACTTTTCAAATTTGATCACGGTTTCGCCTATAGAAACGATAACTAGACCAAGATACAGGTCAAATACCATAGCTTCAAAAGGAAGCCGAAAATCAAATCTGATCAATGTGAAAATTGACAGACATGATTACGTACATTCGAGCGGCTTTTTGAAAATAGCCTCAATAAATTGTAAGTCATTGAAAAACAAACATGAGACAATTCTAGGCTATATTACCGATCATGACCTATCACTTTGTTTCCTTACTGAAACATGGTTAAACCTGGAATATGACGATATGATATTAAAATCAACAACTCCAAGTGATTTTAAAAGCATAAATAAGCCTAGAAATACGGGAAAACGAGGTGGTGGCGTTGCCGCACTCTTTAGAAACAATATCAAATGTACTGAAATAAAAGATCAAAATGAATACGAATCTTTTGAACATTTGTTAG
>LQRL01126908.1:3456-16135 GCA_001703475.1 Hydroides elegans
TTAAATTAAAGAGCGTATATAAAGAGAGGTGCAACTACATAAGTATCGCGAATCGATTAGCTGGGTGGCGCCTCTGGCGGTATACATTATTAACAAGTGTACTTCTATATGTACTTTGCATACATTGATATGCAAATATATGTATTAATTGTAATAATATAATGCACATAGCTTCATCTTTCTTCCTGTTTCCGCCTCAGCCATCTTGTGTCAACATGTTGTGAACTCATAAGGAATAAAACTCTAGAATCAACCCTCTTGCTGTATTATTCAAGTTGAGCGACAATACCTATGACTTTAGACTCAATCGCGTATCATTACATGGTGTCAGATTCTTTCACTGTATCTGAAATATGACGGATAATTAGAGATTTTAAAGTCTGAAATCAAAACAATGGCTGACAATGAAAATAATGAAGGTGCCAGAGCCGAGGATCAAATGGCCGGCCGAGCACCATTTTCAAATACACAAGTGCCGTTACCACCAAAACTATCCATTGAGCGGGATATGGCAAGTGCATGGAAAAAATGGCGACAAATTTGGGATTCTTCTGAACTCGTTTCCGGTCTCAATCAACGTCCTAACAAATTCCGAGTGGCGACTTTTGTAACGTGCATTGGTCCCGACGCATTGGATATTTACAATGGTTTACCGTTTGATCAGGATGAGCAAAAGGAGGATATTGATGTAGTTCTACAATTGATGGAAAAGTACTGTATCGGTGAAACGAACACCATTTATGAACGATATGTTTTCAACAATCGATCACAGGATAATGGCGAATCGTTCGATGCATATGTTTCAAACCTGAGACAATTAGCATCATCTTGTGATTTCGGTGAACTAAAAGACGATTTAATCAGAGATCGTATTGTGTGTGGCATCCAGGATAATAGTGTCCGCAAACAGCTTTTACAACAACCGGCACCGACGTTGCAGAAAGCCATTGAAAAGTGCAGAGCTTCTGAATCCGCAAAGAAGCAAATAAAGGCCATGGGAGGAGCGGAAGTTAACGCAGTGTCCACGAAATCACGTAGTGGTAAACAGAGACCAAATAAATCCACTCAAGGTAAACTAAGATTTATTAAACAGTGCAAATTTTGCGGTCTTGGACATGAACGAAAGAAAGAAAAATGTAGTGCGTATGGCCATCGCTGTTCCAAATGTAAGCGATTTAACCACTTCGAAAAGTGCTGTGAATCAGCTACATCGTTCAAACGTAAGACAAAACATCGCGTACATGAGCTCAGTTTTGATTCGGAAAGTGATGATGACTGTCAAGATTACCAGGAAGTTGAGTGTGTGACAGTTGATGACGTCAACACAATTCAAAATGGCGACCAAAACAAACTGTTTACCAAATTGAAAACAAAACAAGGACGTGTTATCAACTTTCAAGTAGATACAGGTGCTACTTGTAGTATTCTCCCGATTTCTAAAGTGCCAAAATCCTGCAATGTCACCCCGACTAACGCAAAGCTGAGAATGTACAATCAAACCCTGATGAACACCGCGGGTAGAACTAGCATACCCCTCACCAACCCTAAAAATGGCCAAAAGTACATGTTGAAAGTGCTAGTAGTCAATGCGGAAGTTCTACCATTACTGGGTTTCACGGCTGCGCAATCCATGGATCTGATTGCTGTCAAAAAAGAAAACATCTCCACTGTGTCAACAAGTGAATCCTCGTATGTCCCAGTTACCATGAACAAACTTGAGGAGCGTTTCCCGTCAGTGTTTGAAGGTAAAGTGGGTTTACTTCGTGACAATGTACATCTCGATATCGATACAAGTGTTCCACCAGTAAAAAATCCACCTCGTAGAGTCCCTCTTGCCGTTCAAGATGACCTCAAGGCAGAACTCGATAGACTGGAATCCATTGGCGTAATAGAAAAGGTAGACACTCCTACAGACTGGATAAGTAGTATGGTGTGTGCGAAGAAAGCGAATTGAAAGCTCGTGTATGTATCGACCCTAGACCGCTAAACAAGGCTCTCAAGCGATCACACTACATGATACCGGTCCTCGATGACGTATTGCCGAAACTAAGTGGAGCAAAAGTATTTTCGGTAGTCGACGTCCAAAATGGATATTGGAACCTCAAACTGGATCCCGAATCCAGTGAATTAACAACCATGGAAACACCATACGGGCGCTACAAATGGTTGCGATTACCATTTGGTGTCACGTCATCGAGCGAAAAATTCCAACCGTCGTTGGAAGAAGAAATTCAAATAGATGGCACTCACATTATCGCCGACGACATACTAGTCACAGGGAAAGGCGACACCTATGATGATGCCGTACGCGATCATGATAAAAATCTAATCGCTCTTCTGGAGCCAAGAAAAAAATATTCCTCTTAATAAGGACAAAATGCAGCTTCGCAAAGAATCAGTCCCTTATATGGGCAATCTCTTCACAAATGAAGGGATAAAACCAGATCCAGAACAGGTGAAGGCGATAATAGAGTTACAACCACCTAGTGATGTCAAAGGAGCTCGTAGTCTCCTCGGAATGGTTAATTACCTGATGCGATTTTTGCCCCATCTATCGGATATTTGTGAACCAATTCGCACACTCACTCACAAAGATGTGATTTTTAAGTGGGCTGAAATACACGACAAAGCCTTTGCTGAACTGAAATCGGCAATCACGTCTGCACCCGTTCTCGCTTACTTCGACCCCTCTAACGATAACCTAGTGATCCAATGTGACGCCTCGCAATATGGATTAGGTTTCGTTCTCATGCAAAACGACAAGCCAATCAAATACGGAAGTCGAGCTCTGACGTCATCCGAGCGAAATTATGCACAAATAGAGGAGCTACTAGCAGTTGTGTATGCTGTTGAAAAGTGTAGACAATTAACATATGAGCGTAAAGTCACCATCCACACGAACCACAAACCTCTAGAGGTTATTCACAACAAACCTCTAATAACTGCACCCAAACGGCTGCAGCGCATGTAACTTCGTCTCCAGGAATATGATCTGGATATTGTGTACAAAAAAGGAACTACTCTCCACATCGCTGACTATCTCAGTCGTAACTTCCTCCCAGAAACACAAGGTTCCCACTTTCAAGATGGCGAAAGTGTGTTCGAGACAGAAGTCGACGTGAATCTAGCAGAAAGTTCCTCATTTGAACCTCAACTCATCACTAAGATCCGTGAAGAGTCTGAAGAAGACCCTGCCATTCAAGAACTGATAACTATGATTTTGACAGGTTGGCCAAATTGCAAAGAAAAAGTACCCGAATCGATCAAATCATATTTTCCAATAAGACAATGGTTAACTATGCAAGATTGAATAGTCTATAATGGCGACAGAATAATAATTCCAACTCCACTTCGATCTAAGATAATAGAGGAAATACATCTCTCTCACACTGGAATCGAAAACTCGTTACGCAGGGCCCGTGTTCATGTATGTTGGCCAAATATGAATGCGGAAGTCAAAGACTTCACCCTAAAATGTGTCATCTGTCGCGACATGGAAATAAACAAACAACAGAAAGAACCCATGATGTCCCACAATTTGCCAGATAGACCATGGAAACATGTATCCACAGATCTCCTAGAATTGCACAACAACCATTATTTGATCACTGTAGATCATTACAGTAACTTCTGGGAGATAGACAGATTATATGACACTTCAGCGAAAACCATCATTCACAAGCTGAAGAGCCATTTCGCGAGATATGGTATTCCGGATTCCCTTACGTCGGATAATGGACCCCAATATTATAATAGTGAATTCCAAAAATTCGCCAAGACATGGGGATTCGAACACAAAACAATTTCGCCGAAACACCAACAAGCGAATGGTCTCGCAGAAGTCTCGGTAAAGTCCGCAAAAAGACTGTTAGATAAAAGTAAGAAAGCAGGCAATGACGTCTATTTAGCTTTATTAGCTCTCCGGAATACTCCTAATCCGATTTTAAACTCCAGTCCATCACAACGACTGATGTCAAGAAGAACACGATCGAATCTACCAATCAGTGAAAAGCTGCTCAACCCGGAAGCTCCTGAAAACAGTCGTGAGAAATTAGAACTGATTAGAAAAAAAAAAAACAAAAGTTCTACTATGACCGTCACTCAAAACCGCTGACTCCTTTGATTGAAGGAGATGAAGTTCGTATAAGACCATACAACCTCAACAACAAAGAGTGGAAACCGGCCAGTGTGATAAAAAGACTAGACCAAAGGTCATATGAAGTGCTTACGGAAAGTGGTAAAGTGTTGAGAAGAAACCGTGTGGATATTCGGAAGTCTATATCCAGCGAACTAAAAAATCAAAACCATTTCTCGAAGAAAAACAACAACAATAAACACTGCCATCACCACCACAAATTGAACATCTTGATCCGCCATCAACTCCGAAGCCTGTTCCAAAACGGGTTACCGTCTCTGTATATGGACGAGAACATACATATGCTTCCCCAAAGAAGATTATCAATTCGCCTGTGAGAAGATCAATCGTAAAAACTGGCGAATCAGGTCCCAAAACAACAAGGTCAGGAAGAGCTATCAAAACACCAGCTCGATATGAATAAGTTATATTTCCGCGTAAATATGTAAAAACTTAAGTGACATTTAGTTCTATATTCAACTTATGTGTATTTTCATGCAGTTTGTACTTTCTTTTTCATTATGTGTATTTTCATAAAATCATCTTATGTGTATTTTCATACAGTTTATGTTTTCTTTTTCATTATTGTGTATTTTCATCAAATGTATTTGTTTATGCAAATATATTCTTCTTCTAATGTGTATTTTCATCAAATGTATTTGTTAATGCAGATGTATTTTTCATCTAATGTGTATTTTCATCAGTTTACATTTTTTTTATATTTCTTGTATGTTTGACGTTTGTATGCTATATAACATTCGCTATAAAGATAGTTGCCGAATTTCTGCTATAAAGCTCGTAAGTTCATTATCGCTCTCAATATGTAACACTTTTGTAACCATTCTTACTCATTGATTCAAGTATTATGTAACAAGATGATCATGTGACCTTCTTCAGTATTTTTGTAAACATCAAAATTGTTCCCAGTATTAAATTCTCTTTTTTACATGGCAGGTTAAGATCTCAGTATTAACAAGTTGTATATTCATGTTCAGTATTTCTACCCTAAAGTATTTGTCTAGTTATATTTCGCTATTAGTCGAGCTACTATGTAAAACCACATTATTGCATAGTGTTTGTAGATCTAACTGTAAAGAAAAGGGATGTAATAATATAATGCGCATAGCTTCATCTTTCTTCCTGTTTCCGCCTCAGCCATCTTGTGTTAACATGTTGTGAACTCATAAGGAATAAAACTCTAGAATCAACCCTCTTGCTGAATTATTCAAGTTGAGCGACAATACCTATGACTTTAGACTCAATCGCGTATCATAACATTAATGTTAATTATTCTAATTGAAGTTTTATTTGTACATTATGTGTGTTACGTTGCACTAATATAAGGGTGTATATCTGTTATCACGTAACAATATTCGACATAATCTTTTATTTCGTAACAATGCAACTACAGAAAAAATAGCTATTCTCCATTTTCTATATCATTAATATAAGTAAAATGTTAATCAAATCATATTATGGGTTATGTGAATAAAATGTATTTTCTTGGAAATGGGAATCCAGGCATTACTTCTGTGAAATTATTTTTTTTATCAAGCATCCATCCATCAAAACCGAATAGATTGAAAATCCAATTAAGCTATTTTCTGTATTTCTGTAATTTTTACTTATTAATGTTTTTTATATGTTTATTGTAATCTATAATAAAGTCAGTATTTTTTACATATTTCACATACCTAGGTATTAATTTATTAGACAACTTTTCGCTTTATTTAATGTTCATGAAAATTTTAAAAATGTGTGGTAGAAGGTAGACGATAGAGGTTAGTTTTACAAATCGCGCGAAAACGTATTTATTTAATCATGAGGAAAAAGTAAGATAATCTTGGTTAATTATTGAATGAATCATTTAATGAAATATTTATTTTCAACGTCCCCCCATATGCTTGCTTGCAATATGTTATTACGTTGATTCTGAAACGTATCTCTCCAGAATATTCAAAACTATATTTGCAAGCAAAATGCATTTTTTTGTCAAATACACTTAATATATGTATGGAAAATATGTTGTCTTGTATATTCAAGTGAGAGTACTTGTTGAAATAGACTAATGAACTTTGAGAGTCTGATTTCCCCTTGAAAGATAGCAGAAATGTTCTGAAATAAATCATTTTAGGTTATCGTATAATAGAATTGGCATTTGTTATATAAAGATAATATATTAAATGTTTATTTTTGCATCAGTTAAGTCTTTTGACATGTTAAGTTAATTGATGAATAGCAGAACACTTGTTATTATTACTGTTGTAACTGGGTTGTTAATACTGTATACCGCTAGGTGTCACTAGTGGCGCGCATGCCACATCATGATATATAGCGAGTTGCACCTCTCTATATGCAAAAAACCAACCCCGAACCAGCCCCCAACCCCAACCCGCATTACCAAGTTCAACAATAATCGTATGGTTGCATCATTAAGAGCACTTCAAGCTCTCTACCCCGCCCTTCCAAGAGCTAAAAATAATCTACATTGTATTACTAGATCCTTCCTTATTCTTGGGCACTAACCAAATGATTTTTTAAAAATAGTTATATACTTGCCTAGTCACTGATTGTTGCCCGCTTTGTTTGCTGTATTCTTCATGGCCAGGATTGAATGACCTGGCTAGACTAAAGCGACAGTTGCAATTTTGTCAAATTGTCGACAAGCCCAGAAGTACCATTTGCTATCACTTTCAGCAAAGTTTCACTATACCTTGCTGAATTTACAAAACAAACACACCGTGTCGCGCTTGATCTTCTCGTCGAAAGTCGGTTTTTTTTTCAAAATTATCCTGATGATTCAGACGTGTGTATATAATTCATTTGCTTTTGGCACAATAATGCACTTTACTTAAAAATTGTTTAATAGATTGAGCTTCGATCTATTTATATCGAATTGATATCCATTGATTTCATAATTATCGTCACCCACAATTTCGTGCTAAGTTATAAGCGGAAGTAGTCGTCACCCGCAATTGCTTGCTTAGTTATAAGCGGAAGTAGTCGTCACCCACAATTTCGTGCTTAGTTATAAGCGGAAGTAGGCGTCACCCACAATTTCGTGCTTATTTAAAAGCGGAAGTAGTCGTCACCCACAATTTCGTGCTTATTTAAAAGCGGAAGTAGTCGTCACCCACAATTTCGTGCTTAGTTATAAACAGAAGTAGCGCTTACTGGAAGATTACATTTATTACTGCTCCACATACAATATATAACTGAGAACTTTAGAACTTTTTGATTAATATATTTTGATTGTTTATTAAAGCACTCAATGTACACGTTGCTACATACACTGTAAACGAGGCACGACTTCAGACCTTGGTTCATACGTGTATAAAATTTCACAGCTCTAGCTCAACCCCTTCATCCCTAACTCGCGTGCACAAAGTACCCTATCTCAAGCGGGACAGACGGACAGACGGACAGACAGACAGACAGACAGACGGACAGACAGACACAGACAGACGGACAAGCTCAACCCTATATCCCCTCGTTTTCACGGGGGATAATTTGTTTATTTGTATATTGTATATTCACTTTTTAGTACGAGTACTCTCTTTCGCTCTCTTCTTTCTTCGCTTCACTCACCTTTCGCTCAATACAACAATGCATTGGGTAGTTAACAATTTTCCTTGATAAATATTCGTATAGTTTGACTCTCATCTTAGCTCGGTCTTTCTCACTTATCAGTCTCTTTAACAATCGATCACGACTTTGGCACGAACTGTAAGTGCTAAAGTCACGATAGATTATCAAATTAAAGAAATCCAATCAAAGAATGCTTTTTCAGTGTACTGATTCTCCAAAAATGGCACATATGGCGCATTTGTTCTAGAAAACTGCGCCCGAAAGATATTAATTGCGCCTATTGCGATTTCTTTGCGCTATTTGTCTAGTGCCTCAGCCCGAATTCATATATCTTACTCCTTACACACACCTTCCACATTTTCCTAGCACAAACATCTTCGTTTTTCAAAACAACCCCGATGGCCCATCATGTAGGCTTCAGGAGCAAGAAAAAATACATTTAATTAGAGTAAAATTTATTAGAAATTAAAATATATGATATATATATATATAGTCTACATGTATAAATAAAAGGTGAAACTAAATATATTTTTTTTTGTAAAGTGCCTATAATAGATTTATATAAAACTATGGCAATCTTATAGATAACTGTACAATCACAACAACATTGATTGACGTTTACTAGGAAAGCACCAATACATCTAGACAATTTTTTTTACGGTGTGAAATAAATCTTTTTCATCGTAGCCTTTATATTTTGAATGGTATAAATACATATAAATATCCCTCTATTAAAACCTGTTTAAGGTTTATGGTATTTCACAGCTAAGAAATTAAGATAATTTAAACGTAAATACAATGTTAGTCATTCAAGTTGAAAACTTCAAAAACATATAAGACTAATTTTCAATACGGATCGTCGGGGTTTGAGAGACTAACCAGCCCTGTCTATAAATATGGTTTTGCGTAGTGGTTATAATAATATGTTGTATTATCGCGTTGTGTAATCACACACTTACGCATGTTGAACAGAAAAATACTACTTCCCTATTTTGTATTTTGATTAAATCAGTGACACTCAAAACTCTTCATATAGGTGTCTTTTTATGACTGTAACGTATTTGTTTCAATCAAGTGATGTATCATTACAACCATCATTTATATAACTAACTTCAATAAATACAGCGTATTAAAAGAAAAAGATATTTACTATATCCCTGAATACAACAGCTATATCTCTAATCCCAGATTATATAAACCGAAAATGACTAATAGACAAATACAAATATAAAATACACATTAAACTAAAGTACAATATTCATCAATATACTTATGTACCTAATGTTGAATAAACAATTATCTATCCTGAGACTATATGGCAATAATCAATATACTCTACAAATCATAAACTAAACCAGACAACGATACCTTCATTATAATATACCATAACTGCTGACCGATCCAGATCACACCGAGTTTTAAATTCCCGTGCTACAAAATAGAGATATCGAGAGGCAGATTTATTTTATAACCAATCGCATATGTGACATGCGGGAAGAAACTCGAGATGTTCTTGATCATTTTTCAATCATATGACTTAGTAAACATTTACTCACGTGATGCATATGTAAATAAATACATGTAGCTAGAAAAAAACTTATACTGAGTAAATATCAATAATCAATAATATATAGAAATCAATGTATACTGAGTAAATATCAATGATCAATACCATTTTTTCTAGATAACTGGTAATAAACATATATATTTTTGAGACTGAATTTCACTCAACTTATCACAAAAATACGATGATACGACACATGCAGTGTTGCGCTTAAGGTAAAATTTACACTGGCTCACCGGGCCAGTAAACTTTAAAACTTACTGGCCCGGCCGAAAACTTACTGGCCCGACTTCTAATATCGAGTTCTAATATAGACATTACCTTTGATTTTTCATGTTTGTCATGTTCGAAGTCGCTCAACTTTCATTGAAATTTCACTCGTGCAGTGCAAACCGAATTCAGACAATAATTGTAATAAGCTGCGAGCGCCGAAGGCGCCAGCGATTTTTTTTCCAAGAACCTTTTTTAAGACTGATTCATGCCATGCCTAAATCCTCATTTATGGGCCTGTGGATGCATAAAATTCATATGGCCCAGAGGACGGTTGCGTATGCGGGTAGCCACAGTATTCACGTTGGTAAATACGAACCTGATTGAGTGACGATTCGAGCGCCAGAGGCGCGAGCGAAATTCTTTTAGACAAACTTCAAGGAATTAATAAAATAATAGTAATATTTGATAAATAATTACCAGATTTAATACTGGCCCGGCAGAAAAGTTACTGGCCCCGGGCGAGCGGGCAAGCGTTAAGCGCGAACACTGGACACATGGTAAGTCCAACAATTCGGTAACACAAAAGTAAAGTTTAATTATTACTAGTCTTAAAATTGCTAAAATGTGCAAACTGCAAAAGTAGTATGCAACGTTCCGTGGAGAATCTATGGACATTTCGATTTGTGTCTAAGATCCATTTCTCTCAAATTGCATCCTTGATTTCATGATGAAAAGAAACGTTTCAGTAAAAGAAACAACTACGGCACTTGGTCCATCATATCTTCCCTAATTTTAAACGCTTCATATACCTTGGTTTTAATACTATTACAAACTGGCGATTGCTTATAACCCACAATTTCTTAATAATGTGCCACTGTTTTTTTTATAGTTTTGTGTAAAAAAGAACATAATTTATCATACATTGATAGGTAACCTTCAGACTCAGATGCAATTTGTTTTTGGATAATGAATTGGAAAACAGAATATTGATAATCTTTTAACGGGTACACATTAAACGAGTGTGATATTTATTTTTGAGTCTTCCGTGATTTTATTGGTTTATGTTGAATTCAGTTACACCATTGACTGTGCAATCAAGAAACAGGGTGATGGATGGGATAATTTTCTGATAGTATAAGCGATGATCACAAACCTAATTGATAGGATATGACTTATAAAATTGTATAATCAAAATAAATTTCTGCATTTTAAATAACATCATTGGAATCACTCTCGATCGAAAAATAACAAACATATTGTGATTAAAATATTGATTGTCGTGAATCGACGACATTATGATTGAGGTACAAACTACTAAGTGGATATTTTATGTACAATACTTACGAGTATATCTGCATTGATTACAGATCCTCTAAAAATATAAAACGTAAATATGCCCGATTCACTTATCAAATGAGCATTAATGATGAGAATTTTTTTTTGAATATATATAAATACACTTGATGTAATAGTGGAATATCATACCTCGGTTATCAAGGTATCAAAAAGGATATTGGCGCATAAGATATATTTTGAAATATGTTCAAAACTACACTAGGCTATAAATGCCCTAAGAACCTGGAGCAAGCCTTAACTACTAGAGGTACCACTGTGAATATGGAGAGCACTCTGGATCCGTTACCGTGGAGACCGCTTTGGCCGGAAGGACCGTCTGTTTTGGTGTGAAGCTGCAGTTCGATCGGATAATGGTCACTCACGTCATCAGCCTGCAAAATAAAGATATTGTGATCATATACATTTCTTCAAACGAATTTTAATTCATATTCACTAATAGTTATCTAAATTTAACACCAATTATTTCAACCAACTTCTTTATATGGGATATGCAAAATCCCCCAGCCAAAAAGGTTAACACGAATATCAATCAGTTTTAATATACAATGTACATCTTTCGGAGATCCCTTCTCGAGAAAAAAAACCTACATGTCATCAGCTTTGGTCGATGTATATTCTCAGGGATGTATTTGACCAGACAAAATCTTGCGCCAACGGGCGCACTCCTTTTAGAAAAGTGCGCCCGAGATTTTCTCAGTGCGCCCACTGATATATATCCAAAAGTAACAGCCATGTATCAGGGCAAATTCCGATTTTAACTACCAGTCAGGATGACAAGTCTCCAGTCAGATTTTATTCCCTGTTTTGCCCCTGATTCTTTTCCACGAACCAAGATTGATAATGGCATAGAAAGATCTGGTACTGGTATATGAAACCCTACCTATTACTATAGTTACTCATTATTCGAGCGCCAAAGGCACAAGAATTTTTTGTTGTTTTTTTCTAAATATGCAAGCGCCGAAAGCGTGAGCGAACATTTTCAATGAAATCTTAACAAGACTGTCCAAGGACAGTGTGCCACAACTTGCTTAAAGTCAACAAGTAGATCAGTGAAACTGATTAAGTCCTCCGCTACTTTAACATCAGTTGAAAATTGAAAAACATAGGAAATCAAATTGGAATCCGTCGAAGGAACGTCTTTCTCTCAACGTCTTTCTCATAACGTCTTTCATACAACGTCTTTCTCACAATGTTTTTTTTTTCATATCGTCTTTCTCACAACGTCTTTCTCACAACGTCTTTATCACAACGTCTTTCTCACAACGTTTTTCTAAAAACGTCTTTCTCTATTTGTCTAAGTCACCATATCATCATTTTTCAAATAGCCGCCAAAATTCCATTTTTTAAGATTGTTCAAAATTAATACGCCTAAGCACAGCTCCAATATATGTTCTGTCTATGTGCAAAAGGAGAACAAATCCAACGAGGGACTACCGAGAACTTGTACGTACAAACTACCATCAATAATCACGCTAGTCCCCAAAATCACCATTTTTCACAAATTCGCCAAAATTCCAATTTTTGAGATTTTTCAAAAATAATACACCTAAGCACAGATCCAATATATGTTCTTTCCATGTGCCAAAGGGAAACGAAATCCATCGAAGGATAATCGAGCAGTCGTCCGTACAAAGTAGTGCACCCAGGTGTCAACAGGCGGACAGACGGACATGGTTCATTGGTCTTATAATTCCATTGAACGTATAAAAACTAAATAATAAGTAAATCTAAACTAGAAGGTCAGTGACCTTGGATCCCCCGTGAACTTTAACAATGCGTATATGCAGGATGGTCAGTTTTTACTAAAATTAACTTTGGAAATG
>LQRL01126917.1:0-13381 GCA_001703475.1 Hydroides elegans
TTTTTTTTTTTTTTTTTGTTTTTTTTTTTTTTCGTGTCGTTCTATTGTCATTCAAAGCTTGGTTTTATTTCAATTTGTCTACAAGAAACACCAATCATATTCTTATTTTAGTGGGGTCCTAAGTAGCAACACTTTTAGGTCTCTATGGAATAGGTCTCATTAGGACTTGGTGGATATTTCGGCTACATTCATTCCTTACCTTCTATAGTTTTTGCTTAACAGGCGACCGCGCTAACCAGTTTAATATAGAGGTAGACATTAAGATGTCCGTCCTTCTCCAAGACAAAAATATGTACAAATTAAATAATTTTATACCAAAATAGTCTCAAAATTATCGAATTTGTTTCGATCCAGATGAAGAATTGTTTAATTGCATAATGCGTTTGATTTAAGTATCGCACAAGGCAAGCTTTCACTCCACGACAATCTGATCAATAATTGTATGCTATTTGATCATCATCGAATTCGAAAATGAATGAGACATTTATTGTTCTTATTCAGCCTGTAATAGGGTTATCCTTGTAATTATTTAAATAGCAGGGCTCGAAATTCGATTTTATTCACTTTTCCTAACCTTGAGGCCCGAGCGAAAACCCACGGGCCAAATACAATGCAAAAACTGCTTCTGTAACCGGGATGGGGGAGCATTTGGAAAATCCGACAGCCAATGGCCCCCGTGAGTTTCGAGCCCTGTAATAGTAAAATTGTGACATAGCCCGGTCACCATAAAGCGTTTAGCGGTTTGTTTTACGAGCTCGTAAAGTGTCTGAACTGTCCTACACCGACTACGGCAAAACGTGAATGTGAAGGAGTGTCAAGAGACGTTTCACCTTAACTATTGTTTGAACGTACGAGCACAAGGCCCGCGGAGGGACAATCGAAAACTATTTTAAGACAATTAAATAAAGAAAAGTTTACATTTGTAACCGTCCCATCGCTATGTCGCGTCTCATATATAAAACGCATCCCCTGCTATGGCTTTTGAGATACACATTAAATACATAAGTTGTATTTGTGAATGATATACACATTTGTGTGACATTTTATAACGACCCCGAAAGGCGAAAGGACGACGATAGCGATTTTTATGGCAATCTTATAATTCAATTTGACAAAACAATGAATAAATGTATCGGAAAGAACAAATAAAAATAATCGTGTCAAGCAACGTGTTACATTTATTTTATCATACACTTGATATCTACTTGATATCTAAATTATAGGCAAACACAATCATAATTAGAAACCACCTGATACGAGTTGGAACTGTCAAACAAAAAAAAACTGAACAATAAATGAATTGATTTTACAAGCTCACCTTTGTCTTTGTAATCGAATTAGTAGCCAATTTTACAATGGCAAAGTTTCCTTTGCCTATTGTACGTTCAAGTTGATAATATCCAATACGGACAGGGGCGCAATTGCCCCTGTAATTTCCAGGATCAAAAGCACTACCTGTCGCCATTTTGTTTACTCCATCATTGATAACCTCGTTTTCAAATGTTTATGAATGACGTCATATACTTCCTAGAAAAGGCTATTATTTTATCAGCAGTAATTGCCTTAGAATGGTTCCCCTACACTAAGCACTATCGTTAATAGTGTATGGTATCACCCAATGTAGATGGGAACCATTTTTTTTGTAACGAATCAATTGATTGGCTTTCAGAGACACACCCCCAAATCACGTGACTTATATGGCATGTGAAAAAAACTGGCTTTCAGATCAAAACAAAATGGTGGATGATACCAGTCCCTATATATCTTTGATATTAGGGATGGGGACCAGTCTATAATTAGAGAGTTTGCGCATGTTTAAAAAATCTTTCAGCTAATAGCCATTGACCCAAATATGACCAATCACATTGCTTGTTACTGGATTGTTTACTTGAAATTTACGACCATCTAGCCTATTTTTGACATTCTGCACAACCTCTCTATTGCCTCACTGGTTCGTACCAATTTCAGTCTATCCTATCTGGGACGAATATTGTATATTTTTCATAAAGTATAAATCTGATAAATGCAAGATCTCCTTCAACACCGACGTGGATTTCACATGTCTTACTAAACTCTCCATATTTGTCGAGAACTGAACCAAATGAAGCATCATGTCGGACTCTTTGGTGATCCAGAATGTAGTGAGTTCTTTTTTTTTATGGGGTGGGGGGAGCAGTTGACTATCCACAAATTCTTTAAAAAGCGTTCTGTACCCGGGGACAGAGTGTTCCAAAAGAATACGAGGTATATCCTTAAAATTATGATTCTCTGTGTTACAACACATTTAATAAAAACTTAAGGATAAGGAAGTAAATAAAACACATAATGTGTGTATAAATATAGCATTTTTACTCTTACTAAACCCAAACCTTTATCGATCATGCATAGTAAATACTTTACCATATCTTTGTTTAGATACGTATTGATGGGCTAGCCTGAATGATTTAGATTGAACCTCATATTCCATATCTTCGACTATTATTCCCAATGTCTTTATATAATCAGCAGCAAAAGCATTGGAGTTGTCTATATTGTGTTTTTATTTAAAGAATTGGTTTCCATTAAAGACATGCATATAAGAGATTTAGTGCTCTAAGCAATATGGTAAATGATAGTAAATCACATTGGAAAGGCCTGTTTTTTTTAAACAAGTAAAGGGTACTTAACATGCGCTATTGCTTTAATGAAGCGGTATCATACAGTTGTTCCTGAAGTTAATTTTTTTTTGACCAGTTCAATTCACGTTTACATACTCAATCAGGGTGTTGGTTATGCGAAGGTCTCCTTTTACAAGTATAGAGTAAACATTTAATAAACTTATATAGCAAAAGGAAGGACCGTCAGATTCCCCGAAAATTTCAAATTTGTATGGTAAGCACTTTTATCAATGTCGGACAATATTGTTCAGATGTTATCGTTTTTAATGTTATATGTTTCTGCAGTACTTTCGAAATGTGTAATATTTAAACGTAATTTTCCAAGTTTTTAAACATCTTTTATTGCACAAAGATCTAAAAGTGGCATATACATGTAAAGTCTATCAAGCAAAAATCATATAGAGAGTGATAATAATCTAGTGTGAAGTTGGCCTCGTTTTGAGTAATAGATTGAAAGTGGGAAAATATGAATGCACTGTGGTACTAAACATTTGAAGGCTAGATACATAAACTCCTTTGGTGACTGCATATACAGTCGACATAGGTTAATCATATATAGGATTATCTGATAAATCGGATAAGATTTGAAATCCCTTATTGAGAGCCATAAGCGCTTACGTTAGAACACAGATTTATCTGATATCGGTTATAGTGATCATTCGGTCAATATGATAATAATGTTAATGAAAAAAAATGATCATTAGCAGTCTAAACTGATGAATTATGAATTTTATGCCATTTTCACAATTCAAATCGTCTATCATTGTATGTTTTATTACCATATTCCAAAATCAGAAGTTTGTTAATCTAATAATTATGATATTCTAAAAAAAACATCTGCTTGCATTTTGATTATCAGTTTAACCGATTTATCTATTTATTTAGCATCATTTATATACCGCTTATTTGTACTAAGCGGAAAATAGAAAAACAATACAATTGAAAATGAACAAAATGATGATGGAACAAAGTAGCATAATTGAATAACAATTACTTAGAGCCTTGCAATTACTAAAAGTAGAGTAAATTGTAAACATGCATGACCACGTTATGACAAAAACAAACATAATATCGATACTTTAAGCGGTGCATTTTGGACTATGAACTGATATAAGGTTACTTTATGATGACTCAACATACTAACAAAGCACTTTTAGAGTACATAGTGATAATACTATTAGCATTCAGTTTTAATAACAATACTTACAGCGGTAATTAAAACAATCATATTGGAACATTGTAAAATATATTACGAAAAAGTGACTAGCATTTATAATACTGTTTAAATAAAACATATTTTCAAAGAACGCTTAAACGATTCGAGACTTGCACTGTTTCTGATAGAATAGGGAAGCGAGTTCCAAAGGGTCGGACCATAAACACGAAAGGAAAGTTCACTATATCAGTTTTTGCTGCGCGGTACAAGAAGTTGGCGATTGTCAAATCCACAGAGGGGGCGGGTGGGCTGAGGTCGCAATGAAACAATGTCAGCTATATATTTTGGAGCCGAATCTTCAAGACATTTGACAACAAGTGTCAGAATCTTAAAATTTTGACCGTTCCACTATCAGTAACCAGTGTAGATCTTTCAGGATATTTGTGATACAGATATCGCAATCACGCTCAATCCTTTTTATCGCACGGGTAGCATCATTCATCATTATGAGACTATGAATCACTATGGGACTATGAATCATGTGATTCGGTAGACCATGGTAGATGCTGTTACAGTAGTCTAGTCTCGAAATTACTAGAGCATGTACTATCATTTTTGCATCGTTCTCCGCTAGAAATGGCCTGATCTGCGTAATCAAACCGATAAAGTAGTAACACAACCTGCGAATGTTATAGACAAGGGCATGCATATCTAGATGTATATAAATCGTCACACTTAAGTTGCGTACGCTACCCGAACATTCGATAACACCATCATCCAGATTCAACACACTTTCGGCCGCTTTGCATGTATTTCACTTACTTCTTGAAACGATGAACTCCGTTTTTGTAGGATTGAGCTTCAGCTACTTTTTGTGAAAAAGTTGCGAGTCATCGGCATAAAAATTGTATACGATCACTAAAAACGTAGGAGAATGCCAAATGGGAGGATGTAGTCGGAGTAGAGACGGAATCCGAGCTTCGAACCCTGGGGAATTCAGTTCGGTTGGCTCCGATGTATTGCCCTCGATGATAACCTGCATGGTATGGTCCTACGATACGATGGTCGACCGTATCGAAGGCTGCCGAGAGGTCCAACAAAGCCATGTATACTACCTTGTTATCGTTGAGGCAGTTGCATATATCATCAAACGCTTTATAATGACGGTTTCTGTGCTGTGACGGGGTTTGTATGCGAACTGTAAGACCTCGCCGAGATTGTTGCGAAGCATATGCTTAGATATTTGGCGGATTACACATTCTTCGACAATCTTGCTTACAAACGGTAAATTAGAGACTGGCCTGTAGTTGCTTTTGATTCGGTCTAATATTTTTTTAACAAGGGAGATACTAAAGCACGCTTGTAGATTTCAAGCATAGACTATGATTGCAGGGGGAGATTCACTATTCGAGAAATCACAGGTGTGATGACATCAACGAATTTCTTATGGTAAGGTAGGAATAGGGTTAAGATTGCAACTTTTGTCTGCAGACTTTGCTAGAATTTGGTGGATATCGGTGTCAGTAACTTGGTCGAACGCAGTTCTTTCCGATTATACCAGAAAGGTGGTGTGTTTAGGTAACTAGGTCGAACGCACTGCGTGGTGTTGCGAGTGTTGACTTTTTGTCGAAATCAAAAGCGCCAGTGGTGTTCTCAGCGAAATTATCGCGAATTATCGCGATCAATTTTGGTCTTAAAGAGCAAAACTTAGAATGATGCTCCGGTAGAGGGTTAGCTTTAGTCATGCGCATGACAGTGTTCATGGATCTAAACAGAGCGATCGAATCGGTGCAGTTCTTTCCTATTATGCCAGAAAGGTGGTGTGTTTTTTTCAGTGTGTAGTTCCGATGTTCCGATGGTCCGATGTCGACTTTCTAACTAAAACATCACAGTACTGATATAAAGGGGTAAGGCTGGCTTTGTTTGAACCCAGATAGAGCTAAAACACACATATTTTAACATATATAAATCATTTGAGTGATTTAAAAGACAAAATGTATGAATTGTAGAAGATCATCTCACGAGCTTTTCATCACAAAGGGTGTTTGCAAATAGATCCCAGCTGGCTTGAAAATTATGAGGAATACGTTCTAACTTGGAGATTTGAGGGTCATCCTTTTGCTAGAGTATGATAAGATAGCTATGGTTTTTTTGCCATTATAGATCTAAATGGCATTTGCTATGCAAACTATTCTAAGCATTGCAAGTTTCTATCAAAATAAACGGTAATGATTTTAAAGTATCAAAATATAATGTTATCTAATCGGAAAGGTTTTAAAATAATTTTGGCATTTTTTCAGACAAAAATGTGTACATCCGAATTTGAAGTAAATTTTATTGTTCTATTCTAAATCATGGATCTATTCAAGATAAAGGTTGGTTTCCTTATTGGGTCGCACCATCACGGGTTGATGATATCACCAATGCAAACAACATGTCAAAAACATGAGGATCTGTTGAACAAGTAAACCAGTAGAATCTATTGAAAGCCAGTAAGATTGAGTAATGTGTTGAAGGGAGGCATAGCCATTAGATTCATAGGCTATATATATTATACAATTTTGTCATGTATTTCGTTTTTGTCATGCATCGCAGCTATTTATGTTTAACATAATAAATTGAATGATTATAATATGTGGTGAAGTAAAATCAAAGTTTTAAATGTTAATTTTAGATTGAGATTGAATAATGTACATGTATGTTGTTAGATATGCAAGTAAGAATTATAAAGAACAAAGCCTTATTTCATGTTTTCCTATCCTAACAAAATAATATTGAAAATTCAAATTGAAGAGCGACTAAATTTCTGGATCTTATTATGTAGCATTATAGGTTACACTAACAATAAACATTGTAATTAAAATGTTAGCCCCCCCCCCCGCAATCCTTTCTCCCAAATTTAGCCTACAAATAGTCGAAACTCATACAAGATTAAGTTATAACTTTAGAAGGCAATCATGCCTTTTCGGTGGCGCTTTTAAACGGAAATAAAAAATAAATAACGACATTTTCCAAGAGATAAACCCATCAGAGACATTTAGCTTTTTAATAACTCAGTTGCTTATACAATGTTTACCAAATAAATACGCAGAATTTGAATGAAAATATTATCTTGAAAGTGAAAATTTGCTTTTCAATGTGTCGAATATTTGCATATTGATATGATAATAAAAGAACATCATAAAATTGACCCCAATTGTGAGGATAACCAACCATATTCTATTAATGTCCATAGTTATAGAAACGTCCGCAAAAACTAAATATTTGTAAATGTATGTCAACTAGTGCATTAATTATATGTCCTGTTTTGTCTCTGTTTTGTTACATTCGGTAATTAATCATATGGCAGTTACTTTATCGGTTAAACAGGGTTGTTTTCTGTTCTGCAAAAACATGAGAATGCGGTCTTGCAATTGGATCTTCAATCTTCTGGGTGAAACTATTGGAAGTCTCGTATACAACCCGTAATTGTGGGTCCAGAGAAAAAGAAACGGGACCCTCAATGGCATAAAATAGAGTAAAATGAGGTGGACGCCAATTTATCTCTGTCCAAACAAAAGAACAAGGGTTGTGGGAGGGTTACTTTATGATGAATTAACATACTATCAAAGCACTTTTAGAGTACATAATGATAATACTATAAGCGTTCAGTTTTGATGACAATACTTATAGCGGTAATTTTAACAATTATATTGGAACATTGTAAAATACATTACGACAAAATGACTAGCATTTATAATACTGTTTAAATAAAACATGTTTTCAAAGAAAGCTGAAACGAATCGAGACTTGCACTGTTCTGATAGAATAGGGAAGTGAGTACCAGTGGTAGAGTAGATCGGGGACAATGCGTGTCAATATAAATGCGCGTCCATCCTCTTATAGCCAAAGATGTTCTCAAAATGAAAACAAAATCATAGGTTGTGAAAATTTCCAGGAAAAACCTCAACAGAATTTCAATAATTTGACTATAATTAAGCATGGCCAACATTGAGTGATTTTCCTATATAAGCGATTTCATTATTGGTATCTGAAAATTAACCACTTACAAGATTCGTTCGATCATACATACCCGTTACTAAAAAATTTGTGCGGGACGACGATTTGAATGAAATCAAATTGGGCAGTTTTACAAATAAGTGCAAACAAAATAAAGGCAAAACAAGAAATTCTCTGTCAGTGAAATACAACAGCAAATTTACAATCACAACAGCATATAGATACATAGTATATGTAAGTTATCCTCGTTTGTTTGATGATCAAAGGCAATGACCAACAGATATTTTGTGTATGTAAAATAAAGGATTTACATTTTATATAAATTAGTTTCCTTTGTATCGATTGTAATATCCATAAACTTGTTTCCTAAAATGCATGTATTCTTTCATGAACTTTTATAACTATGTTTTCATAAAAAAATAAGATAAATGCACCAGGTTGAATATTTTATATCTTTAAAACCAATAGTTCTCTAATATAATTAAAGTGATGAATATATACTTCCTTGTAGTTTGCACTTATTTTTCACGTTGTCAACTTTCACGTTCGTGTTTAGCCAAGTGGAACATATATTTCACCATTGATCTATGTGTCTCTGTGTTAACACTACATGAAACTATAAAATTACTTCCTGGTTTTCGGCATTTCTTCCATTCAACATCTCTGGGATAAAGATTCTGTTTGATATTTATATGGGTACGATAAGATTGAGAATCTTTCAAATAGTTTAATAGACTTGGTTTTTTATTTAGAATAAGTAGTGTGTAAGTTCGTTTTCCGAGGTTGCGCTGTTTTTTGTGTGACATCTTATAATAATGCTAGTTTGTTGCCCTGGAGTCAAACTGCTCTGAAAACACTATTGCTCTGATATTTGAAAAACGACGTCGAAACAACGTCGAAAATTAAAGACTTATAGTTCAATATGCACGTTGGTCATGCTTTATCTCAATGTGATAATGTGCATTGGTTGTTAAAGGCTAGGAAAATATAAAACAAATCTTTCCATTTTTATTTATATTTATTTAATATCACATAAAGGCCTTCGAACTGCAAACATAATGATTTTAGCGCGCACAAGAGGTCATAAGATGCGATTTATTTCATATAAGAACTTGACTTACTTGACTTATGGACGTATTCCTCTCCGGAACCTCGCTCTCTCCGTGACTTCTCTGTGCCAGTCTAGCCTTTCGGACGCTCTGCGTTCTGCTGTCGCCAGGGGTAGGCCGGTGTCCTCTCGGATTTGGGTGCACCATTTCTTTGGCGGTCGGCCCCGTGGTCTCGGATTTGGAAAGTCGAGGTGGTACGCACGGGCCACCATTAAGCGTTCTCACATTCCATGTGGCGATCGAAATGTCCGGGAGATTCTTAGCACCCTCTCTCTTTCGAGTGCCCGGGACTGAGGGCCGTTTATTGTTGTGATCAGTCATGGAGAGTGTGATAAGCTATATACTTGGGCACTTGCACAAAGACTTCCCAAGGGTACGTGCCCAAGCTACCTCTGACAGGTTATGCTGGCCTAACGGTTCGCAACCTAACCGCGCAGTGGGTGATTGGCCGTCTTCATATAATCCCTTTGAAATGTATAACGAAAAATGGAAAGTTTCATAAATATATTTTTAAAAATGATCAGTACCCTGATAAAAACTGAAGCAAAGTCCCAAATTGTGTCACTTGTCCCCCACTTTTAATATTTATTTAAATAAAGCATTATTTAAAACTTCATTTAATTTGCATTCAACAAAAAAAAACATTATGAGAAATATACATGGCATTCAATTTATTTACAAAAAATCTTTAAATGTTAGGATTTATAGTTTGCAAAGATTAAAGAGGCCGTGCGTCTCTTGATATGAGGAGCATTAATTTTTTTCAAGCTCAAATACGAGCAAGTAAACCAGTAAGAGTTTCTTTGTTACTGAAATCGAAATGTTTTAACAATTTTGATGAGAAATATATATTAAGAAATAATATCAGTAAATTAATTTTGTTTTTATAACCCTGCCCTACAGTATCTTTCTTCTTAGGAAGTGATCAAAATTATAACAATTTGAATTTATATGACAAGATTTATATCGTCATTCTTAGCAATAATAAAACACTTGTAAAGACCTTTTTTATCAGAGATATTGACTTCGAAATATGTACAAAATTTGAGTACATGTTTTAAACAACGTTCTTTATAAAATTTGAATATTTATATATTAACCTTTTCTTTAAAAATTAACAACAATATTATCAACTTGACAACATTCAAATATAAAAGAAATATGTAATAGCCGCATTGTGATAAATTAGATAGAAAAAGCAGATAAGCATATTGCATTTATCAAAATATATGTTTTTAAAGAGGGAAATAACTGAAATAATGATAAAACGAATGAAAAATATATAATATGCGTTAAAGTTATATATAGAGGTATAATACACACCAGGAATATTCTGTAATGGTGCCCTGTAATTCATTTAAAGAGGGTTTAAATCTTTATTTGAGCTGCGTTTTCGTATATAGAATATTATTGTATTGGGACGGACAAATAGAAAAATAATAAATATAAAATTAACGTGTAAAAGTAATCCTAGTATTACTACCCTTTGGTCCCAATATCCTCTTTATCGTGTTTCGTACAATACTTTTAAGATGTTTATCAATTGTGTTAGCAACTATGTGTCCATTTCTCTTACAATCAGTATATTTTACTGAATTTTGCATTTAAAGACAGTATGCAAAATAAATGAATACATATTCCCTTTCATTGGGATACCGGCGATGATGTAATTTATTTAGGTCTTATATCACGGGATCGACATTATCTTCAGTGTAACACATCCTTTATTTGCACGTCATTTGATTCCGATCAAATTTCAATATACGATTTACATTCTTCTCTTTTCCACATTTCGGTTTAATGTCATCTAGGCATTTAAACAGTGGGTCTCATCATCATCTGAAACGTCTTCAATGAATACCGATTCCCATGCCAGGCGTCCCAACGTATCCTATTACTTCCATGGTTCTGATAACCATCAGACGAAGAAGCATATGGGTTATTTGCACCCACGTCCAGACAGGCATTGAACCAGAATCCACCTAGTCCTCCATGTACTGCAGCGCATGATATACTATTATAATTATCATTATCGCGGTCTCGAGTGCTGAACTCCATTCCATTGTGATAACTTAGAGAATCGCCTGCGTTGCTCTCTGACGAGACATAATCATCAAAATGCAGCTTGAAGTTGTCAAATTCCGAGCCGATACGAAATTCCGAGTACACTGCGTGTCGCTTTCCACCATCCCAGTCCGATATATCAATGCGCAGCGTGTAATTCCTGTTGGTATCAGTCGAGGTCAAAATATGTAACAGAGTGTTCCCGAGCCAGTGCTCACTAGCGACATTTCCGAAACCATCCCGATAGTCACTCCAATATCTATTAAAATCCTCCGAGCCGTCAACGCGACGTTGGAATACAGTCCAGCCGCCTCCGACAGTCCCCATGTCACAGTAGACGCTAGTACTCTCCGCTCGCCTGAAGTAACCGGTGTAGATAGAATACACTCCTGATGTTCTTTGTCCACGATCATAGAGGTCTGAACAGTCGCGAGTAGAATGAAATAGTTGTGTTTCACGTATATCGCGCATTGTTAATGCTTGGGCTTCTAATTTGCTTTGAATGTTTTGAAGCGCACATTGTTCATCATCTGCTTCTGAGTTTGTATTACAAACTCCATTATTAGTTTCTTGTGATGTAATTATGTCAGTTAAATACATAAAAGAAAGTGTAATCACAGCAGTTAACAGATTCATATTGTAAGAAGGCTATCTTTCATTCTTTGATCTTTGAAGGCTATGACGAACATATGTTTGTTTATTTTTTAATGGAGCTAAGTATAGACAATGGATTTAGGTATAGAAAAACGGATTCCTTTGCATCAAATGTTATATCCATAAACTTGTTTGATATATGCATATCTTCACAGTGTATGACTTTAAATACAATGTATGTATAAATTAAAATGCACGATAAATGCATAAGGTTAAATATTTTATATCCTTGAACTAAAAGTCCTCAAATATGAATAAATCAAGGATTAAATATGGTGGGCCACAAATTTATATGCAATAGATTATCTTCGTGAATGTAAATAGCTAAATATTTATTTAAAGAACATAATAACTTTTTATATACCTCTCAGCATTTATTTTCTTCACTTAGAAAAATAGTCTAAATAATTCAATGGATGTGTTTAGCTAGAACTAGAATTAATCGTTCACCGTTATAAAAACAAATTACGTCTGTGCCACTCATTATTAAACCTTTATGTAAATAGTATATTACTTCCTGGTTTTCGGCAATTATTCCATTCAGCCTCTCTGTTATAGAGAATAATTGTATTTTTTATATGGGGTCGAAAAGATTGAGAAGCCCTCAACTTGTTTGATTGACTTGGACTTCTCGAATAAGCAGTGTGTACGCTCGTTTTTCGCTGTTGCGCAGTTTTTCAGCTCTGATCAAGGGAACTCAACGATTTATTCGGGGAAATGTCTATTCTTGCAGCAGCTCTTGCTTGCTTGCAACTTCTTTAGAACAGAACACATTTTGTTTCGAGACGATTATTTTACTCTAGGATTGTGTTTGTAAGTACATCAACCGATGCAGATGTAACTAAATTTAATCTCTGTAGTGAATCTGTGAGAGAATAACCTAATGCACATGTGATTTCTTGAAATCTTTATTCTGGTAGGAGACTGTATATTTTCTTGCAGCAGCCTTTTCTTCAGAATAAACACTTTGATACATATCAAGGTATTAAGCTTATTTCAAAGATATCTGATAATCTTCCGCAAAAAAATACATTGAATGAGATCAATCTTTAAAATTAATCGTGGAGTGCCACTCTCTGATAACAGTATTGCTCTGATATTTGAAACTAGAAATGTGTCCGTCGGAGCACGAATGGCCCGCTTCTCAAAAATCAGTGAAGCCGCCAAAATCAAACAAAAATCAAATTATTCAAACAATTTCCGAATCGAAATATTATCATATTAGTTTATAATAGTATCATTATAGTACTTCGAACCCAAGACCTTGTGATTACGAGTCTGATGCTCTAGCGCTGAGCTACAGGCCCATTTGAGATATGAATGAATGTGCACACAATTTTAACTAAAGCAAACATAAGTCACATAGGTTATTTTGACTGATTTGACCACTTTATTCAACAACTTTCGGTTTCCATAGCTTAATAAACAAGAAAACAAGTTAATAAACATAATTTGCACATTTGTTTATGATTTTTTGTCTTAATCGAGATTCGAACTAAGGACCTCTAGCACCATAGACAGATCCGCTACCAACTGAGCTATTGCGCCCGATGTGAAACAGCTTAACACATATCAGTCGATATGTTTGACATTCAAGGGATAAGCTTATACATGTATGTATGACCCACATAGTCATGCGTATTATGCAATACCAAAAGTTGCAGATCCCGAGTGCAAACCCCTAAGAACAAGGTTATAAATTTAAACTAAGTTAATCTAAGGAATAACTTTTCAGCCACCAC